>JAGFNQ010007007.1:0-41948 GCA_024364735.1 Boesenbergia rotunda
CTGGATTTCTTTAACGACGCCCTTGGACGCCGGGTACTGGCCTTATAAAATAAAATAGCTTTTCTTTCTTTTCTTTCTTATCTGTAAATGCCTTGGCATTTTCTGGAGCACCTTGCGTGCTAAAATCCCTAAGTCTTGACTTTTGGGGATTTCTTAAGGCCTTGGCCTTTTCTTTTCTTATCTTTATCTTTTCTTTTCTTTTCTCATAGCTTTTCTTGGACCCTAAACTCACATAGGGTATTAATCAAATATATAAGCATATAATGAACTAAGATCACATGCAAAAACTCAAAAAAAAAGAAATATCTCTTTTAAAACTTTTAAAGGAAATTCTCGCGGAAAAACCGCCTCTTACTGCAGGTGAGCAGTACTTACATTGATATCTTGGACTTACAACCAAGATTGACGTCTAGGACTCGAGAGAAACTTGAGATCTCGGAGAATTCTTCACGTCTACGCGTTCCTCTCGCCGCGGGGATCCCGAATATAGAATTATCTCTTGGAGAAGAGCCTTGACCGGCCCCCTAGAGCTTGGTGTAGTTTCGCCCAGAAGAGGAGGGGTCAGCGTGAGGGTTTGGAGAGGAGAGAAAATAAAACTTCTCTCTTTAATTACCTATTTATACTTATGGGGCGGATTAACCTAACTACACCTTAAATATAGGTCTCTCCATCCTTTTCTGTGCTTGATATCCTAGCCCAGCTGGTCGCGCGCGTTTCTGGTTTCGTGCTGGTCGCGGGTTCGATCCACCAGCTGCACTTAATTGGTTTTTCCATTTATACTTATGGGGGCAAATCGACCTAACTACTCCTTAAATATAGGTCTCTCCTTCCTTTTCTGTGCTTGATACCCTAGCCCGGCTGGTTGCGCGCGCGTGCTGTTTCGTTGTGGTCGCGGGTTCAATCCACCGGCTGCCCTTTAACGTTTTTATTATTTTTCTTTTTATTTTTCTTTTTCTTTTTCCAAAAACACCAAACGGACTCGGAAAATTCCATAAAAATACTCTAAAAATTCCTAAAAATATCTAGAATATTTCTAAACCATTTCTAAATAATTCTAAGGACTTTAAGTACTAAAAATGGAAATTTTGGGGCGTTACAGTTTGATTTCGAGTCCAAGGAAGAAAGTCAACTCTCCTACTAGACTCATCTCGAATTCACTGTCCATGTGTCCAATAAATTCATTCAAATAGCCCTTATTGTTTGAGCCATAAATTATGTCATCGACATACACTTGGGCTACAAATATATTGTCACCATCTCTTCACAGGAATAGTGTAGGGTCTATTTGTCCTCGCACAAAGCCTTTTTTAATGAGAAATGTCGACAACCACTCATACCAAGCTCAGGGTGCTTGTTTAAGGTCGTAGAGCGCCTTCTTGAGCTTGAATACGTGGTTTGGAAATTCAAAATTCTCAAACCCCGGAGGTTGTTCGACATAGACCTCTTCTCTTATGAAACCATTTAGGAAGGCCGATTTGACATCCATTTGATAGAGTTTGAAACCTCTATGTGCTGCAAATGCAAGCATCAATCGAATGGATTCTAATCATGCCACGGGAGCATAGGTCTTATCGTAATCAAGGCCTTCAACTTGACTGTAGCCCTTGGCTACTATGCGTGCTTTGTTTCTTACGATTTCTTCCTTATGGTTCAATTTATTTTTGAAGAGCCATTTGGTTCGAATAATGGTGGTCTTCTTAGGTCTAGGGACTAAGTCCCAAACTTGACTTCTTTCGAATTGACCTAGTTCGTCTTGCATGGCAATGATCCAATCGGGATCATTTAATGCTTTGTCAATTCTCCTAGGATCAATTTAGAAAATTAGGGCAACATCATTAGTCTCATTCCTAAATAATAATCTAGTCCTAACCCCATGGTGGATATCTCCAACAATTTGGTCTTGGGGATGACTAGAGGCTAACCTAGTTTGCCTTGGTGTTGGTGGTGCTTCTTGGATGGTGTCACTAGACACAGTGTAACGATCCGAAAAATTCTCTTAATATTTTCTTAAAATATTGAGCATGTCTGGATAATTTTTCGAGGGACCTAGAAATATTAATACAAAATGTAGCCTAGAAATCCATATTTTCTCATTTAAATTGAGAAAACTAAGTACTAATGGGCCTTATATGGGCTTTTTAATACCATAATTATTGGAGAATTTTAGGTAAAAATTAATATAAATATATAGGGGTTTAAGGAGAAATATTAACATAATTATGGGGGAATTTTTAGAGGATTTTTGGAATTTTGGGGAAAATAAGAGGAAATAAAAGGAAAACTAAAAAAAACAAGGTGCATGGACCAAGGATTGAACCTTGGACCTCTTGTACAACCATGCATGCTCTAACCAACTCACCTAGCAAGGGAATGTTAGGAGGGAATGAAATGGAGTTTGGTTAAGGCTTAAGGGAAGAGGAAGAGACTCCATGACTCTTCACTTACCCTCCTTAATGTGTTATAAAGAAGAGGGTTTGGGAGTTACCTTGTTCCTTCCATCAATTGCATTTTCTATCCTCCTCCCTCCTCATTCTAGCCGAACACCACAAGGGAGGTTCTCCCTTGGAAAAGCTCCACAAGAAGGTCTCATCACCAAGATCTAAAGGTTTTCCAAGGATACAAGGGCAAGGGGGTTCAAGTGTCCAAAGGATTTACAATTTCCTTCTCTTTTAAGGTTTAAAAATCAAGATCAACCAAGGTAAGACTCCCTCACCTGTGGTATAATAGTTCCTTATGTTTTTAGCATGATATATTGGTTGGTTTTTGGGATTTGATGTTGAAAGAAAAAAAACCAAGGACCCTAGTCCTATGGGTTTCGGCCACTAGGATTTTTGGGTCCATGATGATGCTAAAAATCTTCATAATGTTGTCTAATGTGCTCTCATGATGTTTAGAGATTAAATATAATTTTTGAGAATTTTTGGGGTACCCTAGGATCCCCTAGGGTTTCGGCCAACTTCAAGAACCCATGGGTACGGTTGGGTCTAAAACTTCAAGTATGTGTTTTATGTATTATCATGATATAAGGGAGATGGAGGATGATTTATGTGAATTTTCACATGGCCTAGAGACCCTATAAGTTTTGGCCAAGATTTGCTAATAGGGTAGAAAGTTAGGACTTATTTCAAGTAAGGGCCCCAATGGCCCCTATAGTAAGGTATGGTTAGTGTTTAATGATTGATTGGGGATTTTAATGGAATTTTTCTATGCCCCCATGGCCTTCTAGGATTCGGCCAGCCCTAGGAAGGAGGGTTAAAGGTTAGGGTTAACCCTAATCATGAGCCCTAATGGCTTCCTATGGTCTCATAGATGATGCTTGGTTGTTCCTTTACCTTATGCTATCTTACATGTTTATGGAATTGATGGAACTCCTCCCTATAGGTTACTGCCAAGCCATGTATCTAGGGTTTGGGGTGGAGTTAGGGTTCAAAGAATGATGGTTTATGCTTATCATGAAATATATATATATATATATATATATATATATATATATATATATTATATATATATATATATATATATATATATAATATATATATATATATATAGGTCCAAGCATGTGGTAGAAATCATGTTACCTATAACCCTAACCTTAAGCACCATGTTTTATGTTGTATGTTATGATTGGATGACATGCTTAATAGGGTTTATTATAAATGTCTTATGTTTTATGCCATGTATTTAAATGGTAGGTAGAACGTTATGGGAATCCTACCTATGCATGCTTGAGATAGATACCATGCTTAGGCAAGAAATGCATGTTTACCTTATGTATCATGATTATACAAGCTCTATGTAGTAGGATAAATATCTATGAAAAACATGTCATGTTCGATGCAATGCTTACCTTCTATGTTATGATCATGCAAGTACTAGGAGTAGGAAGGATGTTGAGGTATGCATGCCATGTTTTATGTAGGAAGATGAATGTCATGTTGTATGAATAATGATGCATGCCATGTTGTATGGATAATGATGTATGCCATGTTAAATGAATAAAGACGCATGCCATGTTTATGAAAGAAGATGCATACCATGTTTATGAATGAAGATAATGCTCATGCCTTCCAGGCATCATGATGTTAAGTAATAAGTATGAACAATGAAAGGACAAGTATGTGTTAAGTCATGCTTTATGTAACATGGTTATGCTATGAATGTCTTATGAATGATGAAACATGTAATGTATTTTACTTTATGAATGGGCTTGTACCGGACCGAAATATGGGTCCAAGGGATGGGCACCTTAAGAACGCCCCGGTTATGGACTACCGACTATGTTGTCCACGGTTCTGGCACTACCGGAGCTGTGCAACAGGGATGGGCTCCTTAAGAACGCCTCGGTTCAGGGACTACCGACTATGCTGTCCTTACCCTAGTAGGTCGGGGCTCGCTACCTCGGATTTACTAGAGATGCGCGCTTATGATGTATGTATGTGGTACAAGTCGAGGACCCTAATGATATGATGATTATGTTTAAGCATTTAAAAGTCTGTTTTTAAAAGTTAAGCATCCTTATGTATATACATTCCACTCATGCATTCATTCATATTATGCATTATGCTATGCTAATAATGTTTTATGCTTATGCTTCATGTTAAGAAATATGCATGAGAGTAAATGTTCTATGTCATGATTATGTTAAGAAGATGCTCATATGCTATGATAGGAAGTATGCCTATGTTTATGCCATACAGGTTGGTTTACACCTTATAGACATGTTTATACCATGTATTATGCCATGCTAGGAATGTTTATTATGTTATATTTATACCATGTATTATGTCATGCTAGGAATGTTTATTATGTTATGTTTATACCATGTATTATGCCATGCTAGAAATGTTTATTATGTTTATGTTTATGCCATGTAGCATGCCATGCTTAGAATGTTTATTATGTTTACGTTTATGCCATGTCTCATGCTATGCTAGGAATGTTCACTTATGTTTCTATTCGTGCCATGTCAAGTATATGATAAGCGTTTCAAGTTGTTATGTTCTAAGTAGAGCACCAAGTATGTTAATGGTTCATGTGCTCATTATGAAATGATGAATGGTTTTTGTAAGTAGGAAAGAGTCTTACTAAGTCTGTGTGCTTATAGTCTTAATTCCTTATACCGCAGATCATTCAAGGGGACAATGAGGAAGCAGCAGGAGGGCAAGAACGCATGTGTGTGGTAGTGACTTGGCCCAGGAAACCATATGTTTACCGTTTATGCTAGAACTTTACTTTGGTTACTTATAGGCTTGAATGCTTGAATAATGACTTATGGAACTCTATGATGTGATGTTAAGTACGACATGATATGATGCTTAAGTATGAAGTCAATAAGCTAAGTTTCCATATCATTATGTTATGAATGGTAGTAAGGCATGTATGTGTAAGAATAAAGTTATTCTGCTGCCTTATGATGTCTACATGCCCTAAGTATGTTAACGTAACGCCGCTTTATGAAAAAAAATGGGCGTTACAGGTTGGTATCAGAGCGGTTACCATCTCACTACACACACATCAAGCCCTCTCCCTGCCGCTTCCAAGTAAGTACCTCTTTACATATCTTATAGTAGTAAGATGTTTTATGATTTTAAGATATGCAAGTATGAACTATAGTTATAATGAAAAGTACCTTAGGATATGTAACCATGAACGATATTTTATCTTCTTTCATGAGTCAAATATTTAGAATTTAAGGGTAGGAAAAGTGATTACATATTTTCATCACTAGGGTAGAAGAAACCGAGTTGCTTGTGTTTTTCTCTGTATATATTTGCGAATTGAAAAAGAAATGGTTTTGGTACTGGCTTGGGCAGGTTTAGTACTAACTATGTCATTTTTTTTTCAATTCCAGATGTTGCATGAGAACTACACTGAGAGGTGCCGCGAGCTGATGAACCGGATAGAGGAAGTTGAGTACATTCCGACCCGTGGAATTCAAGGCAACATGGGGTTATTGGATCGGCTGTTCTGGAAACTTGAGCAGGAAGGGTTCCCAGTCATGGATGATCATAGGATCGGAGCTCTGCTTCGTTCATTGCATAATCGGGCAAGGGAGGCTGCACATCAGATCTGGGGACAGCATGGATGCCGTATCTCATATACGGAATTATGTAGGCAACTTCTTCATCACGTGTTTCCGGAAGACCTGGGGGACTCGGAGGAAGACCCCGAAAGGTATGAGGAGGACCTCGAGGTGTACGAGGAAGACCCCGAGATGTACGAGGAGGACCCCGAGATGTATGAGGAGGACCCCGAGATGCTCTAGATGTTTGAGGAAGCCCGATGGGCGAGGACGATCTCGAGGTGTTTGAATAAGACCCCGAGATGCTCGAGATGTTTGAGGAAGACCCCGGGATGTTTGGGGAAGATCCTGAAGTGGCTGAGGAGGTTCCCTAGATAGAGGAAGAGGATCCGATGGAGACAGTAGAAGATTCTGAGGCAGGCCAAGGAGAGATGAACGAAGGAGTGGCAGTGACTGCCATGATGTTCTTTGTTATGGGCATGATGGCAGCCCATCTATTTCATTGAGTTCGGTTAGTTATGTGAATCAATAAGGTCTACGTTAGTCATAATACAATTTGTCGAGAGTATGGTTCAATCTTATGTTCATGAACCTGATATTAACAATGAGTGACCTATCATATCACACAATGGTATCAAATTACATAAAGGAAATGATAACGCTATGAGGGTTTCTTGGAAATAAAACAGGAGATCCTAGAAGGAAAGGGCGATGGTTTCTATATCGCCAAAGGGGGGGTACTATACCTTAGGGATCATCTATGTATCCCTAATGATCCGGAGCTTCGATGGAAAATACTGACAGAAGCTCATGAAACCCCTTATTCAATGCATCCAGGATCCACCAAGATGTATCAGGATCTGAAGGAGAGGTTCTGGTGGTCCAGTATGAAGAGGGATGTGGCTCAGCATGTTAGTACTTGCAAGACTTGCCAGCAAGTAAAAGCAGAACACCAGCGACCCGAGGAGTTCTGCAGCCACTAACGATTCCGGAGTGGAAATGGGAAGACATCTCTATGGATTTCATTTCAGGGCTTCCCAGGACTACGAATGGATATGATGCAATATGGGTAATTATGGACAGGCTGACAAAGTCTGCTCACTTCTTGGCGATCAAGATGACTTATTCGATTGAGCAACTGGCTCAATTATATGTTAAAAAAGTAATTAGGCTTCATGGAGTTCCCAAGACCATCATCTCAGATAGGGATGGTCGCTTTACTTCGCATTTTTGGGAATGCGTTCAGAAGTCTCTCGGCACTAAATTGCGATTTAGCACCACCTTTCACCCTCAGACTGACGGGCAAACTGAACGCGTAAATCAAATACTAGAAGATATGTTGAGAGCTTGTGCCCTGGATTTCAAGGGAAGTTGGTGTCGATATCTATGCTTAGCGGAATTCGCTTACAATAATAGCTACCAAGCTACTATCGGAATGGCACCTTATGAAGCCTTGTATGGGAGGAGATGTAGGTCTCCGATTTGTTGGTACGAGGGTGGTGAAAAGAAGGAAATGGGGCTCACAACGGATGTTATCGACAGCGCCACCCGAGCTATACAGAATATTCGACAACGGATAGAAACTGCTCAGAGCCGACAGAAGAGTTATGCCGATGTCCGGCGTAGACCACTGGAATTTAATGTTGGAGATTGGGTATTTCTCAAAGTGGCTCCTATGAAGGGGGTGACCAAATTTGGGAAGAAAGGAAAACTAAGTCCGCGTTATGTGGGACCGTACCTGATTCTGAAAAGAATCGGTAAAGTGGCATAGGAGCTAGAGTTGCCTCCAGAGATGTCAGCTATCCATAACGTATTCCATGTGTCCCTGCTTAAAAAGTGTATCCCAAATATGGGCCAAGTGATCGAGCCACAGACAGTACAGGTGCAGGAGGATCTAAGTTATGAGAGCAGACCCATCCAGATTTTGGATAGGGAAGTCAAGAAGCTAAGGAGTAAGGAGGTACCCTTAGTCAAGGTCCTATGGCAAAGTCAATGGTTCGAAGAAGCTACCTGGGAACGCGAGGACGAGATGAGGCGCAAGTACCCGGAGCTATTCTAAGTTCGAGGACGAACTTTCACGAGGTATGGGGTATTGTAACGACCCGGAAAATTCTCTTAATATTTTCTTAAAATATTGAGCATGTCTGGATAATTTTCCGAGGGACCTAGAAATATTAATACAAAATATGGCCTAGAAATCTATATTTTCTCATTTAAATTGAGAAAACTAAGTACTAATGGGCCTTATATGGGCTTTTTAATACCATAATTATTGGAGAATTTTAGGTAAAAATTAATATAAATATAAAGGGGTTTAAGGAAAAATATTAACATAATTATGGGGGAATTTTTAGAGGATTTTCGGAATTTTGGGGAAAATAAGAGGAAATAAAAGAAAAAATAAAATAAAAACAAGGTGCATGGACCAAGGATTGAACCTTGGACCTCTTGTACAACCATGCATGCTCTAACCAACTCACCTAGCAAGGGAATGTTAGGAGGGAATGAAATGGAGTTTAATTAAGGCTTAAGGGAAGAGGAAGAGACTCCATGACTCTTCACTTACCCTCCTTAATGTGTTATAAAGAAGAGGGTTTGGGAGTTACCTTCTTCCTTCCATCAATTTCATTTCCTCTCCTCCTCCCTCCTCATTCTAGCCGAACACCACAAGGGAGGTTCTCCCTTGGAAAAGCTCCACAAGAAGGTCTCATCACCAAGATCTAAAGGTTTTCCAAGGATACAAGGACAAGGGGGTTCAAGTGTCCAAAGGATTTACAATTTCTTCTCTTTTAAGGTTTAAAAATCAAGATCAACCAAGGTAAGACTCCCTCACCTGTGGTATAATAGTTCCTTATGTTTTTAGCATGATATATTGGTTGGTTTTTGGGATTTGATGTTGAAAGAAAAAAAAACCAAGGACCCTAGTCCTATGGGTTTCGGCCACTAGGATTTTTGGGTCCATGATGATGCTAAAAATCTTCATAATGTTGTCTAATGTGCTCTCATGATGTTTAGAGATTAAATATAATTTTTGAGAATTTTTGGGGTACCCTAGGATCCCCTAGGGTTTCGGCCAACTTCAAGAACCCATGGGTACGGTTGGGTCTAAAACTTCAAGTATGTGTTTTATGTATTATCATGATATAAGGGAGATGGAGGATGATTTATGTGAATTTTCACATGGCCTAGAGACCCTATAAGTTTTGGCCAAGATTTGCTAATAGGGTAGAAAGTTAGGACTTATTTCAAGTAAGGGCCCCAATGGCCCCTATAGTAAGGTATGGTTAGTGTTTAATGATTGATTGGGGATTTTAATGGAATTTTTCTATGCCCCCATGGCCTTCTAGGATTCGGCCAGCCCTAGGAAGGAGGGTTAAAGGTTAGGGTTAACCCTAATCATGAGCCCTAATGGCTTCCTATGGTCTCATAGATGATGCTTGGTTGTTCCTTTACCTTATGCTATCTTACATGTTTATGGAATTGATGGAACTCCTCCCTATAGGTTACTGCCAAGCCATGTATCTAGGGTTTGGGGTGGAGTTAGGGTTCAAAGAATGATGGTTTATGCTTATCATGAAATATATATAGGTCCAAGCATGTGGTAGAAATCATGTTACCTATAACTCTAACCTTAAGCACCATGTTTTATGTTGTATGTTATGATTGGATGACATGCTTAATAGGGTTTATTATGAATGTCTTATGTTTTATGCCATGTATTTGAATGGTAGGTAGAACGTTATGGGAATCCTACCTATGCATGCTTGAGATAGATATCATGCTTAGGCAAGAAATGCAATGTTTACCTTATGTATCATGATTATACAAGCTCTATGTAGTAGGATAAATATCTATGAAAAACATGTCATGTTCGATGCAATGCTTACCTTCTATGTTATGATCATGCAAGTACTAGGAGTAGGAAGGATGTTGAGGTATGCATGCCATGTTTTATGTAGGAAGATGAATGCCATGTTGTATGAATAATGATGCATGCCATGTTGTATGGATAATGATGTATGCCATGTTAAATGAATAAAGACGCATGCCATGTTTATGAAAGAAGATGCATACCATGTTTATGAATGAAGATAATGCTCATGCCTTCCAGGCATCATGATGCTAAGCAATAAGTATGAACAATGAAAGGACAAGCATATGTTAAGTCATGCTTTATGTAACATGGTTATGCTATGAATGTCTTATGAATGATGAAACATGTAAAGTATTTTACTTTATGAATGGGCTTGTACCGGACCGAAATATGGGTCCAAGGGATGGGCACCTTAAGAACGCCCCGGTTATGGACTACAGACTATGCTGTCCACGGTTCTGGCACTACCGGAGCTGTGCAACAGGGATGAGCTCCTTAAGAACGCCTCGGTTCAGGGACTACCGACTATGCTGTCCTTACCCTAGTAGGTCGGGGCTCGCTACCTCGGATTTACTAGGGATGCGCGCTTATGATGTATGTATGTCGTACAAGCCGGGGACCCCAATGATATAATGATTATGTTTAAGCATTTAAAAGTTTGTTTTTAAAAGTTAAGCATCCTTATGTATATGCATTCCACTCATGCATTCATTCATGTTATGCATTATGCTATGCAATAATGTTTTATGCTTATGCTTCATGTTAAGAAATATACATGAGAGTAAATGTTCTATGTCATGATTATGTTAAGAAGATGCTCATATGCTATGATAGGAAGTATGCCTATGTTTATGCCATACAGGTTGGTTTACACCTTATAGACATGTTTATACCATGTATTATGTCATGCTAGGAATATTTATTATGTTATGTTTATACCATGTATTATGTCATGCTAGGAATGTTTATTATGTTTTGTTTATACCATGTATTATGTCATGCTAGGAATATTTATTATGTTATTTTTATACCATGTATTATGCCATGCTAGGAATGTTTATTATGTTTATGTTTATGCCATGTAGCATGTCATGCTTAGAATGTTTATTATGTTTACGTTTATGCCATGTCTCATGCTATGCTAGGAATGTTCACTTATGTTTCTGTTCGTGCCATGTCAAGTATATGATAAGCGATTCAAGTTGTTATGTTCTATGTAGAGCACCAAGTATGTTAATGGTTCATGTGATCATTATGAAATGATGAATGATTTTTGTGAGTAGGAAAGAGTCTTACTAAGCCTGTGTGCTTATAGTCTTAATTCCTTATACCGCAGATCATTCAAGGGGACAATGAGGAAGCAGCAGGAGGGCAAGAACGCATGTGTGTGGTAGTGACTTGGCCCAGGAAACTATATGTTTACCGTTTATGCTAGAACTTTACTTTGGTTACTTATAGGCTTGAATGCTTGAATAATGACTTATGGAACTCTATGATGTGATGTTAAGTACGACATGATATGATGCTTAAGTATGATGTCAATATGCTATGTTTCCATGTCATTATGTTATGAATGGTAGTAAGGCATGTATGTGTAAGAATAAAGTTATTCCGCTGCCTTATGATGACTATATGCCCTAAGTATGTTAACGTAACGCCGCTTTATGAAAAAAAAACCGGGCATTACACACAGGCTCAGCCTCAGAATCCGGCTGATCTATGGGTTGTCTAGGCTCATCGTCATCAGACTCATCACCACCATCTACAACACTTGGACTTCCATCCAAACCTAGTTTCCTAAGTTCGAATTGAACTCCTTCTACATCTTCTGATTGATCATTTGCTTTTGGAATTTCCTCAAAGACAACATCAGAAGACTCTTCAACTAATCTAGACTTCTTGTTATAGACTCGATAAGCTTTGCTGACGAGGGAGTACCCGACCAGTATCCCTTCATCAGCTTTCGCTGTGAACTTTCCATGATGGTCCTTGGTGTTTAGGATAAACACCTTACAACCAAACACCCTAAGGTGTTTAACGGTAGGTGGTTTTCCAAATCAAAGTTCGTGAGGAGTCTTCCCTAGAAATCTATGTATGAGGACTCGGTTTTGCACGTAGCAAGCTGAGTTCACAGCTTCAGCCCATAAGTAACTCGGTAAGGAGAACTCATTGAGCATGCTTCATGCAGCCTCTTGTAAGTCCCGGTTCTTCCTCTCTACAACACCATTTTGTTGTGGTGTTCTAGGAGTAGAAAACTCGTGTCTATACCCTCTCTCTTGACAAAACTCTAAAAATCTTTGATTTTGAAATTCTCCCCCATAATCACTCTTAATTGTTTTAATTGTTGATGATTTTTCATTTTCAACTCTTCTACAAAATGAAATAAAAACATCTAAGGTTTGATCCTTATATTTTAGAAAATAGGTCCATGTATATCTAGTAAAATCATCAATGATCACAAAATAATATCTACTATCATTCAAAGATATAATTGTACTACAATCAAACAAGTCCATATGAAGTAAATCTAAAGCAGTAGAAGTACTTACAGCGCTTTTACCTTTGTGTGAAGATTTCGTTTGCTTACCCATTTGGCATGCATCACAAATCATTTCCTTTTCATACTTGATGCTTGGTAAGCCACGAACTAGTTCCTTGTTGGCCAACTTCCGGATGTTCTTCATGTTCACGTGTGCTAGTCTCCTGTGCCAAAGGGTGGACTCATCTTCTTTTGACATGAAACACTTGATAGAAGCATTAATAGCACTTTTAAAAGAAACTTGATAAATGTTATCTACTCTTGTGACTACTAGTACCGTGTCAAGTGTGTCATGTTGTCTAACTAGACATTGACTTGATTGAAAATCAATTGTGTAACCCGCATCACACAATTGACTGGCACTTAGGAGATTAAATGTCATCCGCTTGACTAGAAGGACATTTTTGATTCTAAGATATTCGGATTTTTGAATGTCTCCTATCCCTACAACCTTAAGACTACCATTGTTACCAAAGGAAACATTACCTCTACTTTTTCTTTGAAGGGTAGTGAATAAGGATCTATCACCGGTCATATGTTTGGAGCACCCACTATCAACGAACCAAGTTGATAGACGCTCCCCCTCAATCACGACCTACACAATACAAAAGATAGAAGATTTAGGTACCCAAATCTTAGGACCTAAGACACCTACAATGCAAGACTTAGGCACCCATGCCTTGACCACTTTCCTTTGAACCCTAGGAGTCTTAAGTGGTCTAACATCAGTCCTAGACGTCAAGGAAACAAAGGTAGGTTCTTGAGGTCGGTAACCTATACCGACCTTGTTGTAAACCGCCCTTTGTGCATTTAAAATCATATCCAAAGTCTTGGAGCTTGTTGAGAATTTCTCAAGAATATTCTTGAGTCTCTCAACCTCACCCTTCAAGGCTTTGTTTTCATCCTCTAACACTTCTACATGCAAATCATCAATATCCTCATCCTTAGAGGATTTCAATTGTTCTACTTCTACTTTCAATGATTTAACCTTTTCTTTTGACTTCTTTAACAATTCGGTTAAACATGCAATGGTTCTATAACATTTGTCTAGTTCGGGAGAAATTACATCTTCATCATCCGAAGACGATGAAGCCACGTTTGAGGAGCCCATGGATTTCTCACTGCTTTCTTGATCTTCAATGGCCATGAGTGCTACATGGTGTGTACTCTTCTCCTCCTTCTCTTCTTCGGATGAACTAGAGGACGATTCATCCCATGTGACCTTCAAGGCCTTCTTCTTCTTTGATTTCTCCTCCTTCTTCTTTAGCTTTAGGCAGTCTTTCTTGTAGTGCCCTTTCTTGCCAAACTCAAAGCAAGTGATATTAGCTTTATCAATTTTAACTTCACTAGAGTTACCTTTGCCCTTGTAGCGCCGGCTCTTCCTCGTTATCCTCCTTACGAAGTTGGCCATCTCGGAGGAAGAAGACTCGCTGCCATCCTCCTCGAACTCGGACTCGGACTCGGATGAAGATGAAGAGACTTCCTTCTTCTTCTCCTTCTTCTCCTTCTTCTTGGTCTTTTCCCCTGCTACAAGTGCAATCCCCTTCTCCTTGGGGCCTTTGTTAGCCATTTCATGGAGCTCCATTTCACAAAATAAATCATCCAATTTTACAATTGACAAGTCCTTAGAAACCTTGTAGGCATCCACCATGGATGACCACAAGGCGTTCCTTGGAAAAGCTTTTAAAACGTACCTCACAAGGTCGCGGTTCTCGACCTTTTCGTCAATGGAGTGAAGACCATTGAGAACTTCTTTGAATCTACTATGAAGTCACTTACCGTTTCTATCAGAGCCCAAGTTGCGAGATACCTTGGGGACTTGTGGATTTTCGGAGTTGTATCTGATACTGATTCGGTAGGTATCGGAGCTCGGGTTTGATGTTATACCCGAGTACATTTTGGATTTTTGGAGTCGTTTTTCGACGGGTTTGTACTCTGGGACTTGGTGGCAACGGGAGATCTCCAGGTGGCTTGAGGTATATCTTTCTAGACCTGTCCTACTTGTAGTATTCACTATTAGAGTTATGATTAGTTAGACTATCCCAGCTTGGTGGGATCGTATATTCATACCTGATGGATCGATGTTTGTGCGACTGGTTTAAGTTGGATTGACACGTCGTCAATCTATCTTATTCATGATCGCTCTTGGGAGCGATTCGTTGATACATTGCGGATAAGACCTTGGAGCGGAGAATGTTAATTATCTAGTAGCACCGATTGTTGAGTCGGAAAGCCAAGGTCGAATATGTGGACAACCCATTGGAGGTTAAGGATTTGGTTTTTCTAGAACTTAATATTTATAGTACGTGTTCTAGCTATTATTAGCTGAGCGAGAACTAGGGTTGCCTACCATAGTTGGCTCGATCAGTGTAGGATCGACTTATCCTGGTTCAAGGAATTTTAGACCTTTGGGTCGTTCGTGCCTGGTTAGGTGACTTGGAAGGCACGTTTAGGGTACATAACCTACATTGGTGCAGAAGGATAGCATGAGCTATATACTATCATGGATAGCAGAGAAGTGATACATCCTACTTCCATGGGGACTATGACCATGGATTATCTGTACTTGGTTGATGACCTGGAAGGTACAGTTTTGATAGGTGGCTTACGCTGATATGAAAAAGTATAGAGCTAGTTGCTTGACACCTACGGGTTATCATGTGTACTTGGTTTAGATAACCAAGGAGGTACTTTTGTTCTTATGATTTGCGCTGAGGTGAATCACTTACGAGGCTGGACCACCTTTGGGTGGAAGATGCCAAGGATGACTCCCAGGGAACAAGGAATCACTTCGTGATTATGTTGAGATACTCTTGAGATATAACGTGTCTCTATGTTATGGAGTTGGAACTCAGAGGTTTCTGAACTTTGAGTGAAGGAATCGGATAATATTGGGTTACGAGATGATAGTTGGTAGACTCGCTCATTGCTACATGATTCTATGAGGGATCTTGACTCATAGATTGAGTATACATGGTTGGATAATCTCGACGGTACATCGGGATGTACGACCCGTTAGGGTGTTGAGAGGTGGATTGAGATTGATGAAGCTCTAGGATATGATATATTTTGAGGATGTTATTGGGTGGATAAATGATCTATAGTATAGAATTTGGGATCTTGGATGGAAGATTCTGTTGGAAACCGGATGGCTAGAGAGGGGGGGTGAATATAGCCAATCACTTGGACCTTTGGCACTTAACAGGATTTCTGCACTCAACTTATCAGTAGCACAGCGGAAGAAGCAAAGGAAAACAAAGTAGTGCAGAAAATTAAAATAGAAATGAAAGCAAACAAACACAACTATCAAGAACGCTAACACGGAGGGTTTACAAGGTTCGGGGATAACTTGCCCATACTCCTTGGCGTGCCCTTAAGGTGGGCGATCCCTTGATCGTCGGCAGATCAAGCCCCGGTGTTCACAGGATATAACACAACCTCCTTCTCGGTGGAGAAACCTCTCTACAGCATTTCAAACAAGAATATAGATTTAAGCTTAATGAAACACAGAGAATACTCTTACTCAGCACCTAGCAAGGACAAGAGCACAGCGAGTTTATCCCGAGCTCCACCCAGCGACGATCTCACGCAAGGACTCCCTCCTTCATGTCTTCTCACTATTGGACTCCAAGCTCCTTGTTCTTTCCTCCCAGCACTTACGTAAGAGTTGGTTGCTTCTCGATTGCAGTTGCTTGCTCAAAGTGATGAAGACTTTAGAAACACAGCAAGCAAGTTGTGGAGAAACACAAAGCGCAGCAAGAACTTCAGCAAGCTCAACACAGAAAACAGTCGAACACTTCTCTGCTTCAGCCGAAGTCTTCTTCTCCTTTTGTTTCTCCACCAAGCATCAGATGACACCATCCCTGCAGCTCCCAGCTGCTCATCTGCCAACGCCAGCTACCACTGAGCTATCCCTGGACCCCCTGAGCTTCCCTCTGCCACGCTCCAGTCTCAGCTCCAGCCTGCAGCTCGGTCGTTGCAACCTGAGATGGAAAAACGGACAAACCTGCTCCAAGGAAAGCTCTCCATTGACCCTCCTTGAGTATTTGAATCCACCCCTGTCCCCTGCAGCTTAATCAGACTGTTAGAGCAGTAAATCACACAGTAAATCAAATATCAGAGGCAAACAGCAGCGAATCGGATATGGTCAGACGCAATCAGAGCGTCTGACAATACAATTTGAATTAAAGTGATCGGTCACCGGACCGATCAGAGAGACTCCTGATCGATCACCAGACCAATTAGGCTGGGTCCAGACTGATCAGGCTCCGTCTTGATCGATCCCCAACGCTCAATCAGAAATCGCGATTTCTTTTAGATTCTCCTGGACCGATCACCAGACCGATCCCAGGTTGTGGATTGATCACCGGACCGATCCAGCTCTAATTTGGGCAATTTCTGAGTTTCGCAGTTCAAAACTCCTGATTGGTCACCTGACCGTTCAGAGTGTCTCCTGATCAGTCACCAAACCGATCAGATCATGATCAGACCGATCAGGCACCGTCCTGATCGATCTTAGTGAGGAACCCGCGAAGCTGGATCGTTCTCCAGAATGATCTGCACAGTGATCCTGATCGGTCACCAGACCGATCAGGAGCAGTTCAGCAGGGGAACTCAACCTCACTGTTCGCTCCCTGATCGGTCACCAGACCGATCAGGAGCCAGTCAGTGGATGAAACGCATACTCCTTGATCGGTCACCAGATCGATCAGGAGCAGCACAGTAGGTTCCCCACCTCACTGTGTGCTCCCTGATTGGTCACCAGACCGATCAGTCATCGTTGGATCGGTCACCAGACCGATCCACGAAGGAGCAGCGTGCCAGATTCCCTGATCGGTCACTAGACCGATCCAGGGACTCAAACCTAGCCCTCCAAGCTATGTTTTCATCCACCTTAGCCCTCCAAGCTAAGGATTTTTCACCTAACTCTCCAAGTTGGAAATTTGCACCTAACCCTCCAAGTTAGGACTTTTCACCTAGCCCTCCAAGCTAGGACTTTTCACCCAACCCTTCCGAATTAGGACTTTTCCAAACCTAGCCCTCCAAGCTAGGACCTGACCCTCCAAGCCAGGACTTTTTCACCTAATTCTCCAAGATGGGAATTTGCACCTAACCCTCCAAGTTAGAACTTTTCACCTAGCCCTCCAAGCTAGGACTTTTCACCCACCTCTTCCGAATTAGGACTTTTCACACACCTAGCCCTCCAAGCTAGGATTTTCAACACCTAACCCTCCAGGTTAGGATTTTCCAACACCTAGCCCTCCAAGCTAGGATTTTCCATACCACGCCTGATCCCCGACCAAGACTTAAACATAATCATCATAATCATAATCAACCTAAACTAAAATTGATTTCAACATCAAAACAACAATCAGGGCCAGACTGCATCAACAGATTCAAGCATAACATCCCCACTTATTCCTGTAGGTTGTTGGCAGGTTCATTTAGTTGTTGAGCTGATTGAACAGAGTATTAGGTTGCCTTTGTACTTATGTAGTTCTGCATATGAGATGCTAGTGTTTGTCGTTGGTGAAAAATGAAATTTAGGGACCAAATTTTTATTAGTGGGGGAGGATGTTAAATCTGACACTTTTGACGTGATCCAGAAAATTTTTCTGGAAGAAAATTTAGGGTTTTCAAGACCCTAAACTGAAATTAGAGGATTAATTTACCCTGAAACATAAGTTTTGAGGGCTAAGTGTGAAGAAACCTAAACTAGGAAGGGCCTAATTGTTTAAAACCTATATAGTAGGGTGTGGATTCGAAAAGCTAAAGGAGGTGGACTAAAATGTAAAATGACATATCATATAAACTCCTCCTTTATACCTTTATTCTTCACCATGCCCTAGCTTCTCCGTTCGAATCCCTTTCTCGTCGACGCCGCACCGGCTGAGTCGGAGCCCGATCGCCAGCCCTTCACTGAGCCCGATCGCCAGCCTTCACTGTCTTCCTCTCGCTCTCCCTCTTCTCATCTTCCCGAGCTCCTCCGTGGCCTCTGCCCGACGCCGCACTCCTATTCTCCACGCGACTAAGCCAGCACGAGGCCTGGGTCTTCTCCTCTTCATTGGCGATGAGGATCCAAACCCCAAGCGACCGGAGCTATGGGCTAGATGTAAGCGACAGTGATCTCAAGGTGTGAGATTAAGGTAAGGGATTCCAATTAAGGTTTGCCCGTTTGGTTTTCTTGTTGTTGATGAACTGCGATTCAAGTTTTGCTTCGGTTGTGTTCTTCTATCATTGCTTAGCTGTGGGATTTGTTGAGTATTCTATTTGGTGTTGGGGCAATGGCTTGCCGTGAGGTGGAACTCGATTAGATCTAAGTTTTCTGTTATCAAGGTTGATCAATAGGTTGTTTATGTTAGAATTGGTTTTAGATTTCGGATTTCAATTTGTTTTCGGTTCTTTATTGAGCTCGGTTGTGGAAAGTAGCTGGAATTGAATTGGAATGAGTTCATTTTGGAAGATCGGTAGATTGATCTATTTGGAATCCGATTATGTTTCATTTCTGTTGATTCTGTTAGGAGCCATACCTCTCAACCCCAAGCTTGATGTAGAGTGATCCATCTTACTCACTCAGTTGCGTGGTTTTGAAGCCACTGTTCTATTTTGTGATTTGGAAATTTAATTGGTGGAGCTGAGAATGATGTTGGAGATTGAATGGATTATTGAGTTGGTATTGTTAGGTTCGGGTTGTTCATGGCTGATCTTGAGCTTTGTTGGGAGCTCCACAAGTTGTAGCTGGATTTTAGAATTCTATGTTTCTCTGTGTGTAGGGAATCCACGGTGGCTAAGGTTGGGGCTCTAATTTGGAGCTGTAAATGGGTTGAGGTGAGGTGCTATGTGATGAGCTTGTGACTGGATCTGTTTTAGATCTAAGTTTTTGGTAGTAAGTCAGTTGGAATAATTCTTGAACTTGAATGGTTTCAGGTTATGGGTAGTGCAATATGCTACCAAAGTGGGAAGCTAATCCCTAACTAGGGTTAGTGGATGACTAGGTTTTGGATAGGAGTTCCCTAACTAGGTTGGGAGTTTAAGTTGGTATATGGTTTCATGTGTTGGTAGCTAAACAACTCCTATTGATACAAGACATGGATTGATTTGCGTTGGACTTCTCGGACGGAGGTTCTCATTGGATACGGACTCCTACTTGGAGGCGGGTACCCCTGACTTATCTTTTTAGATATTGTCTTACTAGTATGCATATCTTGTTATAGATAATAGTAAGTTTATACGTTGTGCCTGCCTTTGTGTATTATGATCAAATATATGCTGTTTAGATTACTCCTGTTTAGTTCTATACAGTCTCGATATTTGCCATGCGTACATATGTGCTTAGATATGGTGGTAGATCCCTTTGTATCTGTAGTTGGATTGATCTCTAAATATACCTTGGATGGATACCTATAGTAAAATGGTTAGATCTGGATTCATGTGTTAGACCTATATCTTTCCTACCGGCCTATGGTTGAGGATCTGATTAGTGAGGAGGGTGTCGTTAGCATACTTTACCCTCTAGGTTGTATAATGAGTTTTAGGCTCCATATGATTTGCATACTGGCGATCATCGGCTCCCCTAGGGTCTGAGCCCGTCGCGCAGATAGGTTTCTGGTTTGATTGAGCTATTAGCATGATGCTATGATGATGATGGAGACCATCGGCTCCCTTGAGGTCTGAGCCCGTCCCCATTCATGCTTGAGGTTGCATATTTGCATCGCCACTAGTGCTAGGCGTCATACTTGCATTTCCACGAGTGCTGGGCATCATACTTGCATCGCCACGAGTGCTAGGCATCATACTTGCATTGCCACGAGTGTTGGGCATCATACTTGCATCGCCACGAGTGCTAGGCGTCATACTTGCATTGCCACGAGTGATGGGCATCATATTTGCATAGCCACAGGTGTTGGGCTACATATTTCATCCGCCACAGGTGCTAGGCGTCATATTTGCATAGCCAGAGGTGCTAGGCTAGATATTGCATTGCCACAGGTGCTGGGCATCATATTTGCATAGCCACGAGTGTTGGGCTTTATAGGTTGTATGCCACAAGTGTTTGGTTTCTTTATGCAACCATGAGTGGTTAGCTTATCTGTATCCTGTTCACCCGACCGCCGGTCTGGTGGTGGCTGAGGTGCGTACAGAACAGATCATTGTACTAGGTGTATGGGATGCATTGTACCTTGGTTGGTGCTTGTTGTGTTGGAGTGTTGTATATGTTTGACATACCCTTACAGGTGGCATACACATTTGGATTGTGTATCATTTTTTTTGAGGTTGTATAGAGGATTGATTACACCTACCTATAGGATAGACGGACTCTGGTATGTATTTCACCCTTAGTCTTTAGATATGCTTTATCCTCTATACTCGAGACTGTATCGGCGTGATTCTTATTGTTATGTATAGCTTGCTATGCATATATGATTTCGGTATCCGCTGAGTTTATTTGGACTCACCACCGTTGCCTATATTTTTGTTTCCAGGATGATTGGTCACCGGAGGAGCCCCAATTGCCAGTCCCAGGTCCCTACGACTCCAGTGATGGGTGCTTCCGCGTGGTTCTCTTTTCGTTGCATCGTAGTATTTGGGTTGTATTGGTTTTATGTCGTGGAACTTGTATCGCGTTTCATTTGTCTTGGTATTGTATTTTTGAGTCCTCTGATGGACCATGTGTTTGTTGTTTTTGTTGTAAGTCGGACCGGTCTGCAGTCAGGTATGTTTTATTTTGTGTATTGGTTATATTTTGTCTTGATTTTGAGGCCTAAGGCCAAATTATTATCTGCGTGTGTTGTTTGTATATTGTATGTATGTGTAAATTGTCCGCCGGACAGGGGAGGTGCTGTTCGATTTTATATTGGATCAGCGGCTCCTGGGTCTCGGGGCGTGACAATTTATTTTGGTATTAGAGCGAGGTTTATATCAGCGGTTGCATGGTGTTCCGATGAGTATTATATCAGACCGAGATCCGCGTTTCACCTCACGCTTCTGGCAGAGTCTGCAGAAGGCCATGGGTACCGAGCTCAAATTTAGTACCGCCTTCCATCCGCAGTCTGATGGTCAGTCAGAGCGTTCCATCCAGACCTTGGAGGACTTACTGCGAGCCTGTGTTATGGATTTTGGAGGCAGTTGGGAGGATCATCTACACCTGGTTGAGTTTGCATACAACAACAGCTATCATGCGGTTATACAGATGGCACTGTATGAGGCGTTGTAGGGTAGGCCTTGTCGGACACCCATCCTCTGGGAGGAGGTTGGGGAATCCCAGCTGTTAGGACCTCAGAGAACTCAGCACGAGGCAGAGTTAGTCCGTACCATCAAACGCAGGATATCTGAGGCGTAGGATCGTCAGAAGAGCTGTGCCGTATGAGAAATGATGAAATTTGGGGACCAAATTTTTATTACAGGGGAAGAATGTTAAATACGGCAATTAAAAACTCGTAGAATAAATTTTTCGAAATATTTATGTGGAAGATTTAAGATTTACCGGACTAGAGAAAAAGTTTTTGGTGAATTCTTAAACTACGAACGGTTAAGCTGATAAAATATTTAACCTTAGAGATATGAGGTGTATTTAGAGGGTTAAACTGTTAATAACTCTACCCTAATGGCATGATTGGGATTGTTGAGATCGGAGGACCTTTTCGAAAAAAAGACCATCCTTTATAAGTTAATCTTTCCTCCTCTCCCCTGTGTGTCATGCCCTAGACTCCCTCGCGCAGCCTCGCCGAACCCCCACCTTCGCCCTCTCCTTCCTCCCCTCTTCATGCACACGAAACAACCACAAGGGCGCCGCCCTTCCTCCTCCTCATCGCTCGATCTCTTTCCTCCTCGTGCCGATGCGAAGCATTCTGCTTTCTCCACACGGGCGGCGACACCATCACCATCTCCGCCGCCCACTACCCTTCGATGAGAAATGATGAAATTTGGGGACCAAATTTTTATTAGAGGGGGAGAATGCTAAATACGACAATTAAAAACCCGTAGAATAAATTTTTCGAAATATTTATGTGGAAGATTTAAGATTTACCGGACTAGAGAAAAAGTTTTTGGTGAATTCTTAAACTACGAACGGTTAAGCTGATAAAATATTTAACCTTAGAGATATGAGGCGTATTTAGAGGGTTAAACTGTTAATAACCCTACCCTAATGGCATGATTGGGATTGCTGAGATTGGAGGACCTTTTTGAAAAAAAGACCATCCTTTATAAGTTAATCTTTCCTCCTCTCCCCTGTGTGTCGTGCCCTAGACTCCCTCGCGCAGCCTCGCCGAACCCCCACCTTCGCCCTCTCCTTCCTCCCCTCTTCATGCACGCGAAACAACCACAAGGGCGCTGCCCTTCCTCCTCCTCATCGCTCGATCTCTTTCCTCCTCGTGTCGATGCGAAGCTTTCTGCTTTCTCCACACGGGCGGCGACACCATCACCATCTCCGCCGCCCACTACCCTTCGTTGGAGCTGATAGCCGCAACACCCAACTGCTGACTCCCTCTCCCTCGCTATTGCATCATCGTAAGCAAATGGGGATTATCGATTCCTCTCCTCGCGCAAGCAAGCCGAAGCTGAGCATTTCTCTTCCACTCCTGCGATCTCCGCCTCGCAAGAATTGTCGAGCGTCAAAAAGGGGGGGCTTGCCATCAATGATAGACAAACAGAGGGATTGAAGTCAAGGATTGAGAAGCATGTACACTGGATTTGGATGCCTTGTGTGCCCTAGTTGAATTCTCGATCTCATCTGTGGAGTTGGCGTGCCAGATCAGGTGTGTATAGTGTTTGGATTGTTGATTTTTGGATGAGTAAAAACAACCATTAATTTGCTATGTTCATATCATATGAGTTAGATTGTTCGGATGACAGTTTGGGTTTGTGTAGCCAATTACTTCTTCGGCTGGGACAAACCATAAAGGTAATGGTAAGGATGAATCTCTGTTTTGGTGTTGGATTGGTGAGGAAGAAGCGGCTGTGGATGATCGAGAGCTCCTGGACACAAGGTAAAGATTTGTGTGGAGCATGTTGTTATCTTTGATCTGTTTTGAATTGGCTTGTGATCATGGTTATGGTTGGGTTTCTTAGTTATGGTGGATCTGTGCTTGGGTCATTAGATGTTAGATCGAATAACCTTTGGAATTGATAGGTGATTGCTATGATTCTATGTTGTAGAGATCTGATCGGACTCAAGTTAGGTTTTGGAAACTCTACCTTGGAGATTTAAATTGGGTTCAATTGTAACTAGAAGAGTTAGATTGAACATTGTAGTTGACCCATAGATGGCTGGGTTAAGGTTAGAGGTAATCGAATGGAAAGGAAATGATTAGGTTAACCCGAGCATTGTTTAAGGATTAATTAGCTAGTTATCATATTTGTGTAATAGCTAATTAAATACATCCTTGATATAGGAGCTTGATTGGATTATTGACGGGTGGTTCTTTCTGCTTGATACAGACTTCACCTATTTGGAGGCGGGCACCCTTTGACTTATCTTTTCTGATATTGTCATGTTGTTATGCATAGACTGTTATAGATAGCAGTAAGTTTATACGCTATCCTTGTTTAGTATGCTTGTTCTGGATACTTGTTGTTTATCCCTGAGTTATTATGCTGTTAGTTCCATACAGTCTCAGGTATTGTCATATCTATATGTATGCTTAGATATCTTGATGTATCTCTTGCATTTGATGTTGGGGGATCAGTAGTTTCTGGCCAGTATACCTTGTAGGTTATCTGTATTTCCTGTTATAGGATTCAAACTGAGACCTAGTATACTGAGGACTTGGTGAGGGAGGTATGTGTATCTATCATACACCATCTCTGCATTGTTGCATGTCGGTGATCAGCAACTCCCTTGTGGTTGAGCCTATCGTCTTCCGGTACATGATATGCGCACACGGCCACTCATGGGTTAGTGGATACCGTAGGATGTGTGCATTTGCCCTATATTGCTCCGTTCGACCACTATTTGGAGGGTGGGTCTGGGCGTGGTAGCAGCCAGGGATCCCTTCTCGTACTGAGCCACGAGGAGATGAGAGCTCGACTCCCCCATTGCTTGGGGTAGGAGCGGAGTCTCCACCAGCATCCTGTCCACCCGGTCACTCAGGAGCAGAGATAGCAGGGTGCGTACAGTCATAGCTCTACCCTCTCAGACGTCACCTATGACAGGTGTACGATGATCTGACTGGTGTCAGGGGTGACACATGTCATTGCACCATGTGCATATTTTGCATCGTGCATTGGTTGCTGCACTTGATTTCTGCACTTGTATGACATGCATATACTGGAGACTTGTTATCTGAGATTATATGTCTATTGGTATTCTACTGGTATTTATTACCCTCTTTTCAGGTTAGATGAATTCTGGTATGTATCTACCTCAGTATTTTCAGTACTAGTCTTTCCCTCTTGTTGATATGGGACTGTATTAGCGTAACTCTTATTGTTAGTATAACTTTCTATGCATATCTATTCTGGATATCCGCAGAGTTCCTTGGGACTCACACCGTTGGTTATTTTCCTTAATTTCAGGTTGATGTCTGCCAGGAGAGCCCTAGCCGCCAGACCCTAGCTCGAGAGGAGCTCCGCTTCGTTTTGTCTTATGTTGATTTACGTTTATGGACCCTATATTATGCACATTGCTTCCGTTGTCATGTTTTGGACATGTATTCATGTTTTATTCGATGGGATTGTACTTTTGAGTCCTATGTTGGACTTCGTGGGGTTTTGGCTTTGTTCCTATCCCCTGGCAGCTCAGGTGAGTTCGTACTTTGGTCTTACGATGGTTATAGTTATATATTCGTTGTTTCTGCATTGATTTGGGGCCTGAGGCCATTTAACTGCATGGTTGTGCTACTTGTATCTGTGTGTTTGTGTAAATTGTCCGCCGGACAGGGGAGGTGCTGTCCGATTATATATTGGAACAGCGGCTCTTGGGTCTCGGGGCGTGACAGTTTCACTCTCCTTCATGGAGAGATTTTGTAGTTGATTGAGGAACAAGTTCCTCTTGGCTATCCTCGAGTCTCGGGTGCCCTCATGAAGCTCATTGAGCTTGTTCCACAAGTCCTTGGCGCTTGTGAAGGGACCAACTTTAATGAGTTGGTCCTTGTTCATTCCACATTGTAAGGTCACCACCGCCTTCGCATCGGCTTCTCCTTTGCGTGTTTGTTCAACCGACCACCACGAGGACTCCAACTCTTTTCCCTCTGCATCTCTTGGAGGGGTGAAGCCTTCCTTCACGGAGAACCATATCCCAATATCGGTCTTGAGGTAGTACTCCATGCGAGACCTCCAATATTGAAAATCGGATCCGTCGAAGAAGGGAGGTCGAGTAGTGATAAATCCTTCTCTCAAAGCCATCGTCGTTAGCTCTCGGATGTTAAGCTGCTTGAGCAGAGCCACAAACTCTGATACCACTTGTTGGTGCTTGGATGGCTAGAGAGGGGGGGTGAATATAGTCGGACACAGATTTTTCGCTCCTTTAGGCTTTCTGCACTTAATCGTTAGCAGCAACAGCGGAAGCAAAGAATAGAGAAAAATAGAAATGCAGAACTTAACAGAAAACTAAGAACTCAAATCACAAACTCTAACACAAGGATATACAAGGTTCAGGGATAACTTGCCCCTACTCCTTGGCGTGCCCGTAAGGTGGGCGATCCCTTGATCGTCGACAGATCAAGCCCCGAAAATCCGGATAGAATGCAACCTCCTTCTCGGTGGAGTGACCTCTCCACAATATGTCTCAACAACAGGATATGAAATCAAAGTGCAGAGACAAGAACACACTTACAGAACACAAGGAGAAACGTCTACAAGGCAATACTCACAACCCAGCACAACCTCGGCTAGAGCCTTCACTCAGCTCTCCCTTGTCTGCTTGTTGATCGCCCTTGCAACGCTTCCAAGTACTCCAGTAGCAGCCAACAGATCACTCACAGTGTATACAAGAGTTGCTTCAATTCAGAGTGTTGCTCAAGATCAGAGTTGTCGCAAGAGCAGATCAGTTATGGTTCCTTCTCCACTTCGCAAGACTTTTAAGCATCTGGCTTCTGCAGCTCACATCGCCAGTCACCAGGCGCGCCTTTGCTCACCAGCTGCTCATCTGCAACAGCCCCAGCTACCACTGAGCTCTCCTGGACTCCCTGAGCTCTCCTCAACCAAGCCCTAGTCAGCATCTCAGCTATTGCAGTCGTCCGTTGAAACTTGAGAAGAGGAAAATGCCAAAACTGTGGCACCGAAAGATCTCAGTTGACCCTCCTCCACTATTTGAAATCATCCCTGTCACCTGCACACTTAACAAAAATTCAGCAAATGAAATCAAACATGAATCAGAGGAAATCAGAGTTATCAGAACGAAATCAGAGCGAATCAGAACGAATCAGAAATCTGACATAACATTTGAATTAAAGTTTTCAGCTACTGATCGGTCGCCGAACCAATCAGAGTGAACCCTGATCGGTCACCAGACCGATCAGGTCAGGCTCAGACCGATCATGCTCTAGCCTGATCGGTCCACAGTGAGAAAGATGAGATCACGAGCTTAACTTTGATCGGTCACCCTGACCGATCAAGTACTAGGGATCGGTCACTAGTTCGATCCATCAGCTGAGGACAAACCTTTAGCTTTCGCATGCCAATCCCACTGATCGGTCTGGGGACCGATCAGGGCATTCCCTGACCAATCAGGATCCATCCTGATCAGTCATAAGGGGGAGCTCGTGATATTTGATCGGTCAGCCAGACCGATCATGGTTCCTCAGTGTGTGGCCCTGAAATCCCTCTGATCGTTCACCAGAACGATCAGGATCTCTCCCTGATCAGTTACCAGACCGATCAGGAGTCGAACAGAAGCCAAACAAAGTTTCTGTTCTCTCCCTGATCAGTCACCAGATCGATCAGACATCTCTGGATCGGTCACCGGACCGATCCACAATGGAAGTTCGTGCCAACTTCCCTGATCGGTCACCAGACCGGTCCAGCCAAAGCCAAATCCACCATGAGTCAATAGAACGAGCTCCCTAGCCCTCTCTGACTCGTGTTCAGTCCCCCGGACCAATACTCCGTGCTCAGCTTCATGACAGGCCCAAATGTACTAGATTAAATTGTCACGAAATGTATGGGCTCATCAAATTTAAATATATATGAATGAATGAAATGCTGGAAACCCTTTTTACAATCAAAATCTGAAAATGTAATATAGGGGCCACAGGTCGTATTTTTCTCGGGGCTAGTTGACGTTGTTTGATTCGCGCTTGTATTTAGGTGTCGTTTGCGAATTTGGGGTTTCGAATAAGTAATTGGGTTTTGTTTTCAATTCAGAAATAAAATGGCAATGAAAATGAAGGGAGACAAACTAATAACCCAACCAATGTGATGGCAAGTAATGCCTCAACCAATGGAAACCGAATATGAACTTAATCAAACCAAGGATAGGTTTACAAAATTGGAGAGCAATACCAATAGCACATGCAATGATCATGCTGAAGATCATATTTAATTCCAGAACTAAAATTCAAACAACCAAGAGTTAAGCAATCCATGGCCAAACTTTCATAAAATCAATGTGAAACTTCACTTGATTCACAATGCAAGCTGTTACAAACTAGTATGCAGAATTAGGACTTGGAGTTCACAAACAATGCAGATGAAAAACAACCTCTTCTAAACACAATGGCCTGCTTTGAAATAGCATCCAACTTATCACTAATCCATGCTAGAACTCCATATGATACAAGGTGCAGAAATTCAAATGAAAACAGCCAAGAGAAGGCAGTTTATGTGCCCAAGCTGATGTGGTGTGCCAATTACTTCTTACGATTCAGCAACTAAAGCAAATCGACTAAGATTGGGAAGGTAAGCTATCAATACACTGATATGCAAGTTTGTAGGACAAAATTCAGCACCAAAATTTAGAAACAACTCAGCAACTTTCAAGGCAGAAATATGTTTGCAGAAAATTGCAATCCAATTCAATTTCAGGCAAATGATTAGAGCAAGCTGAGTTCGAGTGTGCTATCTAGTGTCAAACAAAATCTAGGAGATCGAAGGTTCTCTTGACACGACCTCAGAAGCCAAATACACCTAAGCTGATCGACTTGGAACTGGGTTCCTTCTTGTGCAGAAATGAATAGCAATTGCAGAAACACAGATTTGAATTCAGGGAGCAATGAACTTACAGATTTTCAAAGCAACTTGGATCAAGTTCAGATGCTGAAAGGAAAAGACTGATTCTCAGAATTTAAATGCAGAAACGAGAAGTTCAGAATTTACACAATAGCAGAAACTGTCAATGCAGAGTTGAAATCTGAATGAAAACAGAAATCAGACATGAATTTCATGATGTAGAAACCGAATGGGATACTAAACCACACTAAGCAGCTAAGATCGAATTTACCAACTAGTATCAAGGGCAACTTAGAAATAAACTAGACTACTGATATAAAATGCAAGGCTGAAAACTGATACTGCAGAAACCTAGGCTGATACGCAGCTAACAAAAATGATACGCAAGACAAAGAACAAGAAATAAACTATGATTGAAAACTATTGTTCATTAACAAGCTATCTACTGGTTTACTTGCAGGAATTAAACCTAATTAACACTGAATCGAATCATGAAACTAATGCTCAACTAATCTGAAATTCTGAAACAGTAGGAAACTGCCGAAACTGAAAATTACAGCTAATTGACTGAAATAAACCAATTGAAACTAATCCTCAACCCTTCCTCAGCTCAAATGCTTCTTGGTCGTCAAGCAAGAGTGAGCCTCGGACCCGTAAGCTCAGCAAATCAGTGGAAATACAGCTCTGCGATTCAACTCCATTCAAACTCTGCCCAAACTGAAAACAGCAACCGATTACTTCAACCTAGCTGTGGTGGATTGCGATAAAGGTTTGGGAATGCTCCGAGCCTTCCAGGGAACCCCTCCAGCTAGCTCGGATGCAATGAAGATGATGAACAACTGAGATTGATGCAATCAAGTGACAGAGCCACTGAAACCTCACGAAACTCTATCTTGGGCAAAATCCGATCTGGAAACTCCTCTGTGAGCTCTCCCCACTGACCTAACACTTGTTCTAATGAAGGATTTGAGGGGTCGCGCCCCTTGGAAGAAGAAATGCTGAAAAAATTGATGAAAAACTGAAGAAGATGAACAGTGCGGCGAGGAAACGCGACAACGGGAAGAAGCTGCTGCGTTTTGCTTAAATAAGTGTCAACGGACGGCCCAGATTGATCGGAGGAGATCCAACGGCTGATCTTGCTCTGATTGGAGCCAAACTTTTATGATGATGATCTGGGGTCAGGATCTGCCTTGTGGTAGCTCGGATCCTCTAGATATGCAACGGATGGTCCAGATCAACTCTATCTGTGAATGGACGCTCTAGAGCCCTCCTTGCTTGATCCAACGGTTGATTGAGCTCTGATTGGGATGAAACCTTCAGATCTTGATCATAGAGCTTGATCAACCCTAACCCTAGCTCGGATTGCTTCAGATCGTCCCGGATGGCTCAGATCTAGCCGCTCTTGAATCGGACGACCCGGATTAATCGTAGGCTTGATAATTCGATCCGGTTCACATCCGACTCAAGTTTGACCCAGTATACCGTAGGTCCAGGATCCTTTCATGCCTACAAAAATATATCAGAAAATTAGTGGCCAAATAATCCAAAAATATGTAATTTTGCAATTAAGTCCAAAATAATAGAAAATCCTAAAACCTAGGGTAAAATCACAATTAAACAATAAAAACATGGATCAAACATGGATTTTAGCACTTAAAATAATCAATAAAATGGTGCTTATCACTTCACTCACCTGGACTTCATTCAACCTAGCTTCCCAAGCTAGGACCTGGCTTCACTCACCAGGGTTTCATCCAACCTAGCTTCCCAAGCTAGGACCTGGCTTCACTCACCAGGGTTTCATCCAACCTAGCATCCCAAGCTAGGACTGGCTTCACTCACCAGGATTTCATCCAACCTAGCTTCCCAAGCTAGGACCTGGCTTCACTCACTAGGGTTTCATTCAACCTAGCTTCCCAAGCTAGGACCTGGCTTCACTCACTAGGGTTTCATTCAACCTAGCTTCCCAAGCTAGGATTTCAATCACTCGGTGCCTAGTCCCTGACCAGGACTTAATCCCAATCATCTCATTAACCTAAACTAAAATCGGTGTCAACACCAAAACAACAATCAGGGTCAGACTGCATCAACAGTAGCTGGGGCGCCTGTGTTGAAGGGGGTGCCTGACACGTGGCCGTTACTGCACAAAAATCAATCCGCAGACTCGGCCAACGCCTATCCCCTCAACCAGGGCGCCTGATCTAACTGGGGCGCCTGTGTTAACACAGGTGCCTCAATGGCTTACGTGGTAGTTTGCTTCAAGTAGCTTGGAATCACCCTTTTTCTGGGGCGTCTGTCTCAACACAGGCGCCTAGCCAAGCATGGCGCCTCACTCCATTGAGGTGCCTGGGAGCAGAAACCTTCATACCTTTGTTCCTGCAACCAAGGTTAGTTCCAAAAGACAAGAAACATATAAACGATATAAAATTAACCATGATTTACTGCCTGAGCTGTCTTGGTTCTGACTATGGGCTTCCCAAATGGAACCCTAGGTTGAGCCGACGCCTAATGCTCCCTCCTACGGGGAACGCGTCCTCACCTACTCCTCTCAGGAGACTTTACTTGTTTGCCAATCGGCTCCTCCGGTTGGACTTTTGCCCAATCCCCGGATCAGGTCTTAGTGCCCAGCTTCACTCAACAGGTCTTCGGTGCCCAGCCCACGACCAGGACTTAATGCCCAGCTTCACTCACCAGGTCTTAGTGCCCAACCTTATGTCAGGACTTAGTTGCCCAGCCCATGGCCAAGACTTACTGTCCAATTCTTAGAACCAGGACTTAGTGCCTAGTGTACCTAGGACTTTTCTTGCACACTTGATTAGCATTGTTAGATCACAACAAGACCTTAACTTCTGAACCCTTTGCCATTATCAAAACATAGGTTTGACTTTGGTGATTCCGACATCAATAATCTCCCCCTTTTTGATTTATGGCAACACGGTTCAAAAAGTTATGAAAAAAACATTTATAGCATATTTAACAAACATGTTAATCTTTAGAGATACAAAAAAAATATTTAATTAGCTCCCCTTGAATTAAACCATCTCCCCCTGAACCTTTCAATGATATGCAGTTATTGTAAAACTTTTAAGTGCTTTAAGTTTGTGACTAAGTGTTTTTCAAAATAGAGCAAAAGTATTGCACGTACAAAAACCTTAAACAATTTTTCACTTAAAAATTTGCAAGCCCAAACTTTAAAGAATCTTTTACTTAAAAAAGACTTTGCAAAACAAAATAATTTTTGTGTAAACTAATTTTTGCAAAAAAGAAAAACATTTACTTAGCCACAAATTTCAACTTGAAGAATATTTTCTTAAAAAAATTTACTTAGCAAAAAATTTTCCCTTAAAAAATTTCAACTTTTGCACACTTAGAAACATTTGCTTGGAAAATATTATGTGCATTTAAAAAACATTTTTGTAAAAAAAATTAACAAATTTTTAGACAAGTTTTTGCTCAAAATTTGTTCACTAAGAGAAATTTTACTTAGAAACATTTGCCAAAAAAAATTTCAACAAATTTTTTCTCAGACAAATTTTGTTTACTAAGGAAAATTTTACTTAGAAATATTTGTCAAAAAGATGCACTTAGAAATTTTTTAGTGCACTTAGAAATTTTTGAAAGCACTTAGCAGTTTTTGAAAGCACTTAGAAATTTTTGAAACTTTACTTTTTGAAAATGAGATAAAACTTTGAAAAAATTTTGATTTTGAAAAATTCTAAAAAAATTTCTCTTTCTTCTTTCTCTCCCCCTCTGCCATATATCAAAAAATTGATAAAAACCATTGCAAGTCAATTTCGAATTAGAGCTAGTTAAAAGAAATTGTAAGTCTGTATTGAACCAACTCTAGTGAACTCAAGCAACTAAAAGGACCAAACCAATTTAAACGATTTTGTTCGGGTCGTATCTAACCCAGTTAGCTACTTACTAACTGTTATAAAACAACAGTTTTCACTAGGGTTAGTAATGTTAAGTGATTTGATCAAGTTAGATTTGCTAAGCTTGAACACTTAACTTGATTGTTGTTCAATTTGTATTTATCTCCCCAATTACTGCAGATGCACTGACTTAAAGCATCTTGAATCAAGGCATAGACGTAAGCATCTCAACCCAGTCTAGGCTATCAATCAAAGTACCCTAAGGTGCTTGTGAGATGTTGGCTTCTAGATCTATAGGTGCATGCAGTTCTAGGGTTAAGGCCTAAGCTAAGTCCATTTTGCGCAAAACTCTAGTATTGAAGGGGGTAAGTTTTTGAAAGACACTAAGTCGGAAAATCATTTTAAATTTCAATAACTTGATAAAAGAAATGATTTTAACACAAACTAATTTTTTTTAAAAAAAATGTGAAAATAGAAAAGATTTTTGAAAAACAAAAAAAATCCTATTCTACTAAGCACAACCCTAACTGATGATTCAATTATGAAGCAAATGACTTAGCAGCTAAATAGATAGTCATAACATGAAGTAAATAGCACAACAGGTAAATAAATAGCAAGTAGATAACATAGCTAAGTAAAAGGTCAACTGGTCAACACAAGGACCAATAAAGTCAATAATAGGTCAACCCTACTGAGTAGGGAAAGTCAAATAGTCATGAGTATAATCAGATAGCTGAGAAACTACTCAAGTCTGGAGGAAGGGCCAGGGGGAAAGAATGGACCAGGCTGCCACGACCGGAACATGGACATCATCTGGTCGTATCGGGCCTGGTTCGCTTCACGTTCGGCCCGAAAGGCGTCCATGCACTCGGCGTGATAGGCTTGGTTCACATCGTGCTCGGCATGAAGAGCGTCCATGAACTCGATGTGATGCGCCTCTACCTCCTCTCGGAGACTGTGGACCTCTATCCGGAGATCGACTGATTGAAATCTCTATATCATTAGGTCTCGTGCATCTCCGAAAAAGTAAGAATAGAGGGTGTCCAGGGTAATGTGAGAATAGGGGACATCAAAAGGAAGGTCCCTTGGAGGATAACAACAAAAAGTGGACTAAGAAGGTCGTAGTCCAAGAAATCGGTTAAACAAAGTAGGTGTCATAGTAAGGGGGAGGGACTGTACAGTAGTAGAGTAACCACTACCAAAAAAAAGGTACTTTGTGGCGGTTTTAGTTGGGATTTACGGCGGTTTGGAATCGCCGATAAATCTTTTACCGGCGGTTTACAAAATCGCCGCCGATAACGGCGTCCTTAAACAATTTAGCGGCGGTTTGACTGAACCGCTAGAATAACCGCCGCCATAATACGTTTTCCGGCGGTTCTCTTGGCAGTTATTTTGCGGCGGTTCCATAGCGGCGGTTTTAACCGCCGATAAAACTATCACTCGATTTAGGTTGATGAATTTTTTGTGGCAATTTTTGCAATATTAAGACCGCCGCAAAATTAATGGTTGTTTCCAAATTACCTGATTTAGTGGCGGTTTGAATCGCCACAAAAAACCACTAGAAGAGTTTCAAAGCCGCCGGTAAATGATTTATCGGCGGTTTGAAACCGCCACAAATCAAATTACCGGCTATTTTGAAACTGCTGCAACAACACCGTAAATAATTACTGGCGATTTTGAAACCGTCGCAAATGGAAAATTCAACCGAAAATATTTATTTGGTTTTTCTTTTCAATATTTTATTTGAAGTTATCGCTTGGTGGGAACTGATCTGGAAAAGGTTATCGCTTTTATTCTATACAGATCACTGTTCTGGCAAATGACAAATATGCCCAGTCCTACACTGATTGTATCGTCATACACAACGATTTTTTTTGTTCAAAAATGTAAAAGAAATAGATACAAAAATTACAAATTGTATCAAAGTCAATCTAGTTTTAACTAAGCTTAACCAATTCAGATGAGATTATGGCTTGATTTGACCACTTTATTAAACAATATTTATGTTGAAATGGAACTGATCTGGACAGTCCATCCAGGATTGAGTGCATTTGGTTTCCAAAAATAAGAATAATAGTGCTTGTAAACAGAAGCAATAGTGCAAGGAACTTTTGCATCAATATTAGCAGAATTAGCACACCACACACTAAACAACAGTCTGATGAACGAATATGCCTTGGTTTAGATATATGCCCTCGTTTATAATGTTCAAATGGGAAAACAAATGCAACACAAACTCGAACATCATCAATATAGAACATACTATGCATACATCCCAACTATTCCATTGTGTTATTAGTACAAAAAAAGGAAGGGTAATTGAAAGAAAGCTCATTCCTCTGTTTTAGTTGGAAGGGAAGTGGGAGATGGAAAGAAAACAGACATTTAAACATTTATTATGGATTTCTGAATGATAGGAAAGATAAAGCCAGTATCCAGAACAAGTATTGCCATTGTCACTAATAATTATTCCTAATACACTCGTACCTTCCACACATTAGTGACTCTAACGATTACAAACACGAGAGGGAGACCTCTTGGCCAATAAAAATAAACTACTAGCACAAGACAAAGTAAGGAAGCAATTGCGTATGAATGTGTATGTAAGTTCATAAACAATTAACTCTGAAAACTTACTTTTTTTGTAGCTCCTCCTTCTCTTCCAGCCAATTCTTTAGCTTTTCTGCCCCAATTTATGACCAATATCATTCAAAATGTAAAAGGTGTTTACGAAAAAAATATCACTTAAATTCTTAACAAAAAATAATAATGACTGAGAAAAAATATTAACTCAAGAATGTAAAGAAATGCAGAGTAATATAACAAAAAATTCTAACACCAAACTAGGAAATAATAAAGAAATACAATCTAATTAGCTTACCTCTACAATTCAAGTGATATTATTAATTTTAATTTTGAAAAACTAATTTGCTCTTTCGGAATCCAAATACAAGAAAAGTATATTTGAAAAACTAATTTGTCCTAACCTTGGTTTCTTCAACTAACTAGTCGTGGCTTCTTCCTTTAAAACCTAGTGATGTATGATTTCAGATATTATGTCCTTAATACAGCCAACAAAGACAAAGTCACAAAACTAGAAAATGATTAACGGGTACCCAGAGAACAGTTGGTTACAATAAATATACCAATTGCCCATCGATTGGTAACAAACATGATACTCCAGAAGTGAAACTGCAAGAAAGAAAATAAAAAATGGAACAGACAACAACTGCTTCAATTGAAGCAATATCTACACACGAAGAAAAGTAACTTTTATAGCGCATAACTTTAGAACTAGTTTCTAAGACAATGTAAAGACATAATGAGGCACTTCAAAATCACAAAGAAAAAATAGCGAGAAAACTCACGTAAAGTTCTCCTAAAATGCCTTAAACATGTTAACAATAGACAATAGTATAAGAGTGATCTTTGCTCACCGTCTTGAATTCCAAAGATCCATCAAATGGCTGGTAGGTAGCCAATCCTTCAATGCTCAATGCGCCCTGCCGTTGGTCAAACATCGTATCCTTGCAATTTTTGGCAAGCCAGTCGTCAATCAAATCAAACAACAACTGCATTAAACGACGGAAAAGATGTAAAGAAAAGGAATTCTTTGAAGACCAAAGAACCCTACAAAACTAATTTAGGGGTGAGGACAAGAGAGCTACACGGTTCTCCGCCAGCCCAAGCTGCATAACCCCATCGGGATTATCGAAAGGATGGTAGGGATCCTCCAAGAACCTCTTGTCACCATCAGCATAAGGCGAATCACCGGATTTGGTGATCAAACCGGCGCGGGAGGAGACGGCGGCGTCGCGGGCGGGCAGACGCCTGCGAGAGGAGGAGCGGATGACTCCGCGGTGCTCGGGGGCGTCAGCGGGGGGATTCAGCGGTGGCGAGCGGTTCCGCTTCAGGTACATCTGGAAAGGGGAACTGCAACGTTGGTGGCTGTCGGCTAGAGGTGGAGAAGAAGAGGAGAGCGATGTGGAGAAGAAGAGGAGAGCGATGTGGAAAGAAATGTGGAGATCGAGCCTCTCGGTTGGCGGCGCTGGGACATGGAGCCTCACGGTTGGCGGCGCTGGGAGCTAGAGCCTCTCGGTTGGCGGCGCTGGGAGATGGAGCCTCTCGGTTGGCGGCAACCGGCGCTGGGAGATGGAGCCTCTCGGTTGGCGGCGACCGGCACTGGGAGATGGAGCCTCTCGGCTGCCGGCGCTGGGAGAGCGATGTGGAGATGGATCGCTGGAGAGATTTGTGTGCGGCGTTGGGAGAGAGGAGAAGTAAGGGTTGCTGCGTGCGTGTGCGTGGGTTAGGAGAGGAGAGGAGAGGAGAAGTAAGGGTTTTCTTTTGATTAAGATCTGAGCCGTTGAATTTTGATTAAGATCTGAGCCGTTGGATCAGTTCACTTTTGATCTGAGCCATCTGATTTAAGTGATAAGGAAGATATTGATCTTGAAACCGCCGCGAATCATTAAACCGCCGCGATTCAAAAATTAACCGCCGCTAAATAATTTAATTTGCGACGGTTATTGTAAACCGTCGGAAAACACATAATATAGTGGCGGTTTAGCAAACCGCCGCTAAAAAATCGCCGCTAAGCATCACTTTTCTGGTAGTGAACAAAAGTCATCAAGTCTGACTAAGTTGTTATAAAACTCAGCACACAGGGTTGTGTTGACTGAGTGGGTACAGTAAACAAGGTGATCGAGTTGATAAAAGTTAATTGCATCTATAGCAGTAGGGCAAGATTGAACAAAGAAATGTCTATTCAAGAAGCTGGTCTTAATTGGTTTATAAGTGATCTGTGTGAATCTATTAAACAGAGCCAAGGTAGGGAACCTAGAGTCTGGGCTAGGCTTGGCCCCGGGGATGGGTTGCGTAACTCGACATTTTCTAAATAGGTAAGAAAAATTAAGCATTTATTATTAAAAGAAATTAAGAAAAATTAATTGGAAATGCATAAGTAAATCATACCGGGACGGCATTGTGAAAGTTGGGTGATTGAGGACAAGAGAAGAGCTTTCGGTTGCCTTGGAAGGAAGAGGAATGAGAGGAGAATTCGGATTGCGTGGTGAATGATCAAGAGTTGAAGTGTTTATATAGTGGTTCACGGGCGCCCGTGAGGGCTCTAGGGCGCCCATGATGATTGAGGCGCTCGAGAGCTTCTTGGGCGCCTGAGTCAGGGTGGTCAGGGCTTTTGGCAGCTTTGACTGCCTTGAAGAACGATAAGCATGAGGCGCCCATAAGGTCTCGGGCGCCCGTATTGACCAAGTTTGATCGTTGACCAAGTTTGACTATTGACCAGGTTTGACTATGTTGACCAAGTTTGACCAATCAATAACTAAGTCAATCAAGCCCTAGATTACTCAAGATGAGTTGACATTAAAAATGAAATTTAATTTTTAAAAGAATGTTAAGTGAAGAAAAACAATGTAAGGTTCATTCGAAAACTTTGAATTAATTTTTGGAAAAATTTTGAGTTAATTTTGAAAAGATTTTGAGTTAATTTTGAAAAGATTTTGAGTTAATTTTGACAAAATGAGTTAATTAAAAGAACTTAAGTCCTAGACATCTCACCCAGTTCTACAGGACAAAACAGGTTACCTTATCTGTTTTGTGAGATGTTTTATCTTCGAATTAGTGTTAAATCTAAGATTTACTTAAAACATGTGTTAGATTCAAATTTATCAAATAGTAAATTAAATTTGAGTTTCGATAATTGACTTCCAGGTCTTGGCGAGGCATAGAGGCCTTCTTTGGCCGTAGCCTTATTAGAACAACAACCCTTTCCTTGACAAAGCCTTTTATCGAAAATTCATTTTCAAATTACTTCTTGAAAAATGCTGGTCTAACTAGTTTAGGTTTTGGATCGGTAGCTTCGGCTAGTTCCACCAGACTAAACAGACCAAGTAGGGTATGCCTTACCTTACTTGACCTATTAGAAAGGTTTTCCTAACGTACTATCATCTCACCTCCACCTAATTGTTGGGGAAATCTATAGTCCGGAGTGACCATGTGTTTTGATGTTTGGACAAAGGGTGTATGTTAAGTTTTCCCTTGTGATCTAATATGTGTATTTGAGTATGTAGGATGTACAGGTTACACATATGGATTTAGCTGGACGGCTTCGGTACGGTGAAGGATATCATGGAGACAAGATGGAGGTTTGTGTGCACCCGAGGGACCTTGGTATAGCAGGGATGATGAGCCGAGGGGCATGGACTTCAAGACGTACGTGAAGGATGGCATGGAGACAAGTTGGAGGCTTGTGTGCATCCAAGGGACGAGGGCCGAAGACGAAAAGGGTGCGAAGGCAATAGTCAAGGCTGCAGGTGAAGAGTCAGCAAAGTCGTAAAGGGACGAGAGACGAGGGAAGATGACTCCAAGGGCAAGCTGAGAAGTGGACTTCAAAGGGCACACGTGAAGGGTGGCATGGAGGCAAGTCGAGAACTTGCGTGTGCATCCGAGGGATGATAGCCGGTGGAAGAGGACTTCAAGGAGCAAGCCAAGGGAGTATGCTTGACGGCACATGTCGACGAGGGTCAATAGAGTGAGGAAGAGTATTTGTAGAGGCTGGGCAGTCGACTGGTGTTATAACAGTCGACTGCCAGCACAAACAGAAACTCATAGTAGGTTCTGGACCCTGGACCAGTCGACTGCCCTGGGATCAGTCGACTAGTAGCAGCCATAATTCGAACGTTAGGTGTGTAATGGTCGGATTTGGCTGGGGCCAGTCGACTGCCCTGGGGGGCTGTCGACTGGTGGCGAGGGTTTCAGTCTTAGTTCTATTTAAGAGGACTTCGTGTTGGCTGAAAGGTTTGACGAATTTGGCTTTGGGTAAGAGCCAAATAGTAGTCTAATTGCTCGGATATTGTCGAAGGGTTGTGGCAAGGTTTCTCCACCCACAAGGAGCGACAAGGGCTAGCCGAAGGTTATCCGGGGAGTGATCCACCAAAGGATTCTTGGATTAGTCACCTTTAGGGGTGGATACCAAGTAAATCGTTCTTGTTAGCATTACTTTCTTATTGTTTATTGTTTTGTTTGTATTTCCATTTACGCAACTAACAACGTATGTAGAAGAAAGCCAAGAATTGCTATTCACCTCCCCCCTCTAGCAACCGGCATCGATCTAACACTAATACTATGTTGTTCAAGTTTTAAGTAACTCTTTTGTCCTTAAACTATCCAATCCTAATTCTAAGCATAAAAACAAAACAAAAAAACAATGAAAATAAATGTGCAATAAGCAATTAAAACAAACAATTATGTAAGTAACGTCACAATTGGAGTAATACTCCGGACTTTCGAAATAAGCAAGATTATGAATTAAATTTTCTAGCATATTGACCTTATGTTTCAGGGTTTCATTTTCTTGTTTCAATTTTCTGAAATTTGTCTTAACTAATTTATAGGACTCAATCACGTTATTTGAGGCAAACACTGGATTTTCAAATACAGTAAATTTACCTTTGTCGATTGCTTGTCCAGTATTCTTGAGGTTTCCATTTGTTGTAGGTGGCGAAGGTCGACCCTTGCGAGTGGGGCATTGATTCTTGTAGTGTCCTCTTTCGCTACACTTAAAACATATTATATGATTTTTTAAATTTTGAATGTACCACGTTGCCGTTTGATTCCATGTTGGGAATCCCCCCTTGCTTTTAGTCGTCTTTCTTTTCTGTTTCTTCGACATCTTGTAGTGGTCACGAGCCCATCGGACTAGTTTCCTATGATCCCCTTCTTCGTCGTCAGATTTTGAATCTGCTTCGAACTCGGGTACTGGTTGAGGCTAATTCTTTGGTGGTTCTTTTGGAGTTTTCCCTGCAATAGAAGTTATACCTTCCTCGACGATTGTAGTATTAGCTGGCTTATTTAACCTTAATTCAGAAAAAGATTCAAACTTAGTTACCGATTTTGTCTCGGAAAACTCATCTTCTGACTCTGATTCAATTTCGAAGTTTGGTACGGATTCTATCTCATCTTCTGATCCGAAGTCAATTTCGAAGTTGGGTGCCGAGTCTATCTCAGCTACTTGTGCTTGAGCCGAGAATGCAAAATAAGTTACCTGATCTTCTTTATCTGAGCTCTCTTGATGTAGGTTGATCAACTTCTCCTAAATTTCTCTAGCACATCTGAATGGACCGACTAGCTTGAGTTGTTCTTTGGTTAGGCCACATTGTAGGATTGCAGTTGCCCTTGTATCTGTCTCAATCATGGTGAGCATTGGTTCATCCAGCTTGTCCCACGCAATTGATAGTCCATCTTCTGTAGGGAAGGAGAACCTCGTTTGAATGATCATCCATATGTCCATATGAGCCTTCAAATGGGATTCCATTTGACTTCTCTAAAAACTGAAATTCTCTCTGGATAATAGCGGTGGATGAGCACTGTTCCACTCTTGGTTGGCCATTTAATTTAAACTGATATTTTTACAAAAAAAAAAGAAACTCGTCCCAAGACTTAGTCTTGGATTAGCAGTGCGGAAAAAATAATAATAACAAAAGAAATCGAGTGGTGTTGCACCAACCTCGATTAACGAAAAAAATACGAGTGAAAAAAATATTAAATTTTAAAAAATCCAAAAAAACTCAACTGGTAGTTGCACCAAGTTTTTATTGATGCAGTCTGACCCTGATTGTTGTTTTGATGTTGACATCGATTTTAGTTTAGGTCGATGATTATGATGATTATGATTAAGTCCTGGTCGGGGATCAGGCATGGTATGGGAAACCCTAGCTTGGAGGGCTAGATGTTGGAAAATCCTAACCTGGAGGGTTAGGTGTTGAAAATCCTAGCTTGGAGGGCTAGGTGTGTGAAAAGTCCTAATTCGGAAGAGGTGCGTGAAAAGTCCTAGCTTGGAGGGCTAGGTGAAAAGTCCTAACTTGGAGGGTTAGGTGCAAAATCCCATCATGGAGAGTTAGGTGAAAAAGTCCTGGCTTGGAGGGTCAGGTCCTAGCTTGGAGGGCTAAGTTTGGAAAAGTCCTAATCCGGAAGAGTTAGGTGAAAAGTCCTAGCTTGGAGGGCTAGGTGAAAAGTCCTAACTTGTAGGGTTAGGTGCAAATTATCAACTTGGAGGGTTAGGTGAAAAATCCTTAGCTTGGAGGGCTAAGGTGGATGAAATCCTAGCTTGGAGGGCTAGATTGGAGCCCTTGGATCGGTCTGGTGATCGATCAGGGAGTTAGCACGGTGCTCCTTCGTGGATCGGTCTGGTGACCGATCCAGCGACGACTGATCGGTCTGGTGACCGATCAGGGAGTACTCGTTTCACCCATTGCTTTGCTCCTGATCGGTCTGGTGACCGATCAGGGAGCAAACAGTGAGGTTGAGTTCCCTTACTAAACTGCTCCTGATCAGTCTGGTGACCGATCAGGATCACTGTGCAGATCGTTCTGGAGAACGATCCAGCATCGCAGGATCCTCTCTATGATCGATTAGGACGGAGCCTGATCGGTCTGGACAAAGCCTGATCGGTCTGGTGACCGATCAGAAGGTTTCCTGATCGGTCCGTTGATCGATCAGGAGGTCTGGACTGCGAAA
>JAGFNQ010007007.1:53461-202312 GCA_024364735.1 Boesenbergia rotunda
GTGATGTTTATGATGCTTTGATGAGATGCTTATGATGCTGATAATTCTATCTGATTATTGTGTACATGATATGATGTATTGATATGGATTTTGCGAGTAGGCCCGGATTCTTACTAAGCATGTTTTGCTTACTAGTTCCTGTTATTTTTCTTATGCTGCAGATAGCGGTAAGAAATACTCGAACTAAAGGAAGAGGCAGAGGGAAGGTTGGAGGATGTGTGTGGTGATGGCTCGGGAAAGAACGAAAGATTCTATCTACCTTGTTTTGTCTAGAATCTAAACTGCTTCCCATAATTACTATTGAAATTGTATTGCTATACTCTGAATGGTGATGATCATGACTACTCTACTGTGATTGAGTTAGTGGTATGGAACCTATGTTATGCTAGATAATACTATCATTAATGTTAAATATTGTAGAATGCATGCTAAGGAAAATACTAGGTAATTACTAGTTTCTGTTTCTTATGAATGCTTCCTTTGCATGTATCTAAGACTAGATAACTCTTGCTATATTCTATGTTGTATCTGTTCAAACCATGTTATTCCATGCTTTAGTGTTTACATGATCTTCCTATTAGGTTGTAAATGCATGTAGATATAAAAGAAATGAAAAAACCATGCTTGGTAAATTAGTCTTCAATAGGCATGCTACTACATTCTTGTATTGTAACTGTTTGTTTGGATATACATGCTTAACATGATTGTATGATATGAGTGTATGGACCCGTAACCCCGCCTTTAGGGTAGAATAAGGACGGGCGTTACAAGTTGGTATCAGAGCAGATTTCCCCTCCATCACACACACATCAAGCTTCCTCCTGCCGCTTCCAAGTAAGAAATCCTAAACTCGCTTATTTATTTCATGTACAGTATAATATAGAGATGAATTATGCTTGCATAATATGAGATGATTAATACTTGCATAACAAGTGAAGGTAGATTATACTAGTCATTTACTGTCTATATGATAGATATGGCTAGAAGGCGTAGTACTAGGGGTAACGAGACAGCACCCCCACCTAATCTGATGCAGGTGATCACAGATCTGCAGCGTCAGGTCACTGAACAACAGCAGATAATAAACACTCTGATGACCCAGCAGGGGAACACTGCAACCCCGCAGGGAAGTCAGAATGTGATACCTACTGAGCCTCCAACTGCACAGGCACCCCCGGACACTCCGGCCCGAGGAGTCCGACAGGAGGCCTATCTGATTCAGTGGCAGAGACTGAAGCCGGAAAAGTTCTCTGGCACCTGCGAGCCCTGGGACGCCCAGGCCTGGCTCAAGGCAGTTGAGAGCACAGTGGAATTATTAGACTGGCCCGAGCATGAGAAAATTAAATGTGTCTCGTTCTGCCTCACTAGCGATGCCAGGATGTGGTGGGAACGGGTAAAAGTTAGAAGGTCAGTGGATCACATGAAGTGGAAGGACTTCGAGTCTGAAATTCTGGAGGAATTCTTTAATATGCGAGTCACAAATAGGCATTTTGCCAATCGGAATCGCAGATAGGGAACTCTACTGCGACCTGATAGTGCTTGATATGCAAGATTATGATGTGATATGGGCATGGATTTCTTGAATAAATACGGCGCTTCTATCGAGTGCCGTAAACGAAGGTTATCTTCCGACCCGAGACGGGAATTCTTTGAATTTATCGGCGAGCCGAAGAAGAGACTGGCAAATTCTTATCGGCTCTGAAAGCAAGGAAAATGTTAGAGAATGGATGTTCTGGATTTCTAGCTCATGTAGTTGATACTCGTCCTAGAGAGGACCCGAAGCTAGAAGACGTCGAAGTCGTATGCAACTATCCAGAGGTATTTCCTGATGACTTACCTGGGTTAGCACCTGAAAGAGATGTTGAATTTGCCATTGATTTGATTCCTGGTACTAACCCCATCTCGAAGGCACCATACCGAATGGCGCCGACTGAATTGAAAGAATTGCAAGGACAGCTACAAGAGCTACTCGACAAGGGACTTATTCGCCCTAGTCATTCCCCCTGGGGAGCTCCCGTACTGTTCGTCAAAAAGAAGGACGGGTCGATGCGTATGTGTATCGACTATCGGGCATTAAACAATGTGACCATAAAGAACAGGTACCCTCTACCCAGGATAGATGACCTGTTCGATCAGTTAAAGGGAGCTACGGTTTTCTCTAAGATCGATCTGAGGTCTGGTTATCACCAAGTCCGGGTGAAAAATGAGGATATACCCAAAACTGCTTTCCGGACGAGATACGGACATTATGAGTTCGTAGTGATGCCGTTTGGAGTCACTAATGCTCCGGCAATATTCATGGATCTTATGAATCGGATTTTCTCGGCATTTCTCGACAGATTTGTGATCGTCTTCATCGACGACATCCTTATTTATTCGAGGACTTCCGAAGAGCATGCAGAGCACCTGAGTATAGTATTACAGATTCTTCAGAAAGAACAACTGTATGCTAAATTTTCGAAATGTGAGTTCTGGCTGAATCAAGTGTCATTCTTGGGACATATTATCTCCAAGGACGGAGTGATGGTCGACCCAATTAAAATTGAGGCCGTAAGTAACTGGTCCAGACCCAAGAATGCCAGTGAGGTCAGAAGTTTTCTGGGGTTAGCAGGTTACTACAGAAAATTCGTAGAGAATTTCTCTCGGATTGCAGCCCCTATGACAGCTCTTACAAAGAAGAATAAGAAATATATCTGGACCGAGGAATGTGAGAAGAGTTTCTCTGAACTGAAAAGGAGGCTGACTAGCGCTCCTATATTGACTCTTCCCGAAAGTGATACGGGTTTCGATATGTACAGCGACGCATCCAAACTGGGACTCGGAGCTGTACTTATGCAAAATGGGAAAGTAATTGCCTATGCCTCTAGACAATTAAAGGAACATGAAAAGAATTATCCTACCCATGATTTGGAATTAGCAGCGGTGGTCTTTGCACTGAAAACATGGAGGCATTATTTGTATGACACTCAGTGCAAGGTCTTTACTGATCACCAGAGTCTGCGGTATTTCTTCACCCAGAAAGACCTGAATATGCGACAACGCCGATGGCTCGAGTTGGTCAAGGACTACGATTGTGAGATCTTGTACCATCCGGGAAAAGCCAACAAGGTAGCAGATGCTCTTAGTAGAAAATCATGTGCTACTTTAATATCTTTGTCGGCTTTGTCACAACCCTTAGGGAAAGAGATTATGGATTTCGGGATCGAGATTATATCGGGACAGCTTTCTACTCTATAGATTGCACCGACATTATTTGATGGTATTCTGGAGAAGCAGAATCTTGATCCGAGTCTTCAGAGAATCAAGCAAGAGATTCTTGAAGGCAAGGACGAGGGATTCCGGATTTCCGATAGTGGAGTCTTATATCTCCGGGATCGATTATGCGTTCCCGATGACTCCGACTTACGGACGAGGATACTCGAGGAAGCTCACGGCACACCTTATGCGATGCATCCTGGGTCTACCAAGATGTATCAAGATCTGAAGGGCAAATTTTGGTGGTCCGGCATGAAGAAAGATGTAGCCCATTATATTAGCATGTGTTTGACCTGCCAGAGGGTCAAAGCAGAACACCAGAGACCTGGGGGAGTTCTGCAGCCTCTACCTATTCCCGAGTGGAAATGGGAGGACATATCTATGGATTTCATATCAGGGCTGCCTCGGACTACGAATGGATATGATAGTATATGGGTGATTGTGGACCGGCTGACCAAGTCCGCGCATTTTCTGGCTATCAGAATGACTTATTCAGTTGAGCAGTTGGCTCAACTGTACGTCAAGGAGATTGTCCGACTACACGGGGTTCCCAAGACCATCGTCTCTGACCGAGATGGTCGATTTACTTCTGATTTTTGGGGACACGTGCAGAAGGCCCTTGGCACGAAGCTGAAGTTCAGTACAGCCTTTCACCCCCAGACTGACGGGCAGACTGAACGAGTAAACCAGATACTAGAAGATATGTTACGAGCTTGCACCTTGGACTACAAGGGAAGCTGGTGTCGATACCTGAGCCTGGCAGAGTTTGCTTACAACAACAGTTATCAGGCTACTATCGGGATGGCACCGTATGAAGCACTATACGGAAGGAAATGCAGATCTCCTTTATGCTGGCATGAGAGTGGTGAAAAGAGGGAGATGGGACTCCAGACCGATATTATTGATGAGACCACTCAGGCCATAAAGAATATCCGCCAGAGGATAGAGACTGCTCAGAGTCGGCAAAAGAGCTACGCTGATAAGCGACGCAGACCGCTCGAGTTCGAGGTTGGGGATTCGGTATTTCTGAAGGTAGCCCCTATGAAAGGGGTGATGAGATTTGGAAAGAAGGGGAAACTGAGTCCACGATACGTGGGACCCTATCAGATTTTGAGACGAGTAGGCAAGGTGGCCTACGAGCTGGAGCTACCGCCAGAAATGGCGGCTATCCACAACGTCTTCCATGTGTCGATGCTCAAGAAGTGTACCCCTGATGCGAGTCAAATGATAGAACCCCCACCAGTGCAAGAGCAGGAGAGCCTTAGTTCCGAACGCCGCCCGATCCAGATCCTCGATCGGGAAGTTAAAAGACTAAGGAACAAGGAAATATCCTTAGTAAAGGTTCTGTGGCGGAACGAGCAGTTCGAAGAAGCCACCTGGGAACAGGAAGATACGATGCGATCAAAGTATCCGGAACTATTTTAAAGTTCGGGACGAACTTTCTATAAGAGGGGGAGGATTGTAACACCCCAAATTTGTCAATGTAAAATCATGACAATGTATGAAAATGGTTATAATAATATGATATAAATTTCATGCAATCACATGCTATGAAATGTCATGAATACATGAAATATTATATTCATGAAATATTATTATCATGAAATATTAGCATGAAATATTATATTCATGAATATGGAATATTAAAAATAATATGAGATAATATTTTTGGAATATTATGAAATATTCTGAATTCATAAAATATTATTCATATTAGGAAATTTCATGATGGGCTTGGCTTAATGGGCTTTGATATGGATGAGTGCAAAAGGTGATAAAAAGGAGGGAGCAAGGATTGAACCTTGAACCTCCTAGTTGCACTCTCCATGTCTTAACCACTACACCAAGCATTGTTTCTTGTTGAGAGAATAAGAAACATGCTTGTTAAGTGTGTAAGAGTGAAGAGACATGTCTTTTCATGAGAAAAGTATAAATAAGGGGAAGTTGGAGTAACTTCCTTCTCTTCTTTTCTTCTTCCTCTTCACTCTTCCCCACCGAGACCCTCTCCCCTCTCCTTCTCATTTTCAAAAATTAAGTCTAGGGTTCTAGCCCTAGAAAAGTTGGAAGGAAGAAGACCTTTGAAGGTTCTTGCCACTACTAAGTCTAAGGAGCCCTAGAGAAGATTCGGAAAGGATTTGCACTTGCCCTACAAATCTAGGGTACCCTACGGTTTAAGAGAAGGCGAAATTTCCAGCGCTAGGATGTAAGTATCCTCTCGCTTGTGGCATAATTGCTATTGAATGTTTGCTTGTTTTGTTCTTTGGAAAATTCACAAGAACTTCCCTAGTGGAAGTTTCAGCCACTTCTTGTAAGGGGGTCCAAGAGAAGGCTTTTGATCATACTTTGATGCATGCTAGTACCCCTAGGAACTTTATACTCATATGTGACGTTTTCAAATTTTTGGAAAGACAAAAGTTAGGGTTTGGTACCCTACAAAGTTTCGGCCACCACCCACTTATGGGCTTTGGTTGCTTCTTGATGCATGAGGATATCCCTAGGAACTTAGGGTATGAATTTATGTTATTTTTCCATCATGTGTGATAACAAGAATTAGGGTTTTAGTGCCCTACAACTTTCGGCCAAGCATGATAGAAATTAGGGTTTGGGGATTTTATGATTTTCTCTAATGGATTCATGCTTAGGAATGTAGATCAAGTGTTTGAATATATGTTTGTATGAATATTTGATACTCCACCCTATGAAACTAGGGTTAGGGTTTAGATGGGTTTCGGCCAAGACCTAGGAATTAGGGTTAGTGGATGCTAACCCCACTTTGAGGGTTAAACCATGTTTAAATTGTTAACATGAAATATACTAGAGGTGTTTGTAAGAATGTTTGAAGGAATGCTTGATTGGAAAACCAAACTCCTTTACTTGTATGTTTCGGCCAACTCTAATTCTAGGGTTGGGAAGTACCTAATGAGACCATGAAGCATGCTACTACATATGTGTGTGTGTATAATTTATGTGACCTATCTTGTTAGGTATAAAAGCATGCCTTATAGCCCATGGGGCACCTTGATGATAAGAACATGATGTGTTTGATAATATGCCTAAAAAGGGTTACTCTATTGAAACTGGGATCAAGAGCACCCGAATGCGTGGTGTGTCCCTAGGGGATCAAGAGCACCCGAATGTGTGGTGTGTCCCTTTGAGAAGTGATTAAGAGTACCTTTAGGCATATATATATATGAGTAATTGCATGATAAATTACTTTACTTTGGAAAGTTGTGTACCTGACTCGGAAGGGGGTCGTTAAACAAATCCAATGAGCATGTTAAGGTCATGGCATTGGTAGGACGGAAGGGTCCTGCTCTAATTAGATTGGTGGCTCGCTACCCCAATTTATTAGGGAACGCGCATGATGTGGTACGACAACTGGGCCCTGGATGATGATATGATATTTTGAAGTACTTACCATTATGGAACCTTTTTGAAAAACATTTCTCATCATGTGATCTTGTTCCGTAAAGTACTTAGAGATAAATTGATGTGATGTTTATGATGCTTTGATGAGATGCTTATGATGCTGATAATTCTATCTGATTATTGTGTACATGATATGATGTATTGATATGGATTTTGCGAGTAGGCCCGGATTCTTACTAAGCATGTTTTGCTTACTAGTTCCTGTTATTTTTCTTATGCTGCAGATAGCGGTAAGAAATACTCGAACTAAAGGAAGAGGCAGAGGGAAGGTTGGAGGATGTGTGTGGTGATGGCTCGGGAAAGAACGAAAGATTCTATCTACCTTGTTTTGTCTAGAATCTAAACTGCTTCCCATAATTACTATTGAAATTGTATTGCTATACTCTGAATGGGTGATGATCATGACTACTCTACTGTGATTGAGTTAGTGGTATGGAACCTATGTTATGCTAGATAATACTATCATTAATGTTTAAATATTGTAGAATGCATGCTAAGGAAAATACTAGGTAATTACTATTTTCTGTTTCTTATGAATGCTTCCTTTGCATGTATCTAAGACTAGATAACTCTTGCTATATTCCTATGTTGTATCCTGTTCAAACCATGTTTATTCCATGCTTTAGTGTGTTACATGATCTTCCTATTAGGTTGTAAATGCATGTAGATATAAAAGAAATGAAAAACCATGCTTGGTAAATTAGTCTTCAATAGGCATGCCTACTACATTTCTTGTATGTAACTGTTTTGTTTGGATATACATGCTTAACATGGTTGCATGATATGAGTGTATGGACCCGTAACCCCGCCTTTAGGGTAGACATAAGGACGGGCGTTACAATATCAATAGACAGGGTAGAGCTAGGAGATGATATTTTTGGTGTCCAAACCTCTAATCTTGTTGTATCACCAATGCTATAGTAGTAGTTTAGGTATATCAGTGAGTTTTGAGCAAAACCCACTTATGTGTTGATGCAGTCTAACCCTGATTGGTGTTTTGGTGTTGACACCGATTTTAGTTTAGGTTGATGATTATGATGATTATGATTAAGTCTTGATCGGGGATCAGACAGAGTATGAGAAATCTTAGCTTGGAGGGCTAGGTATTGGAAAATCCTAACCTGGAGGGTTAGGTGTGGAAAATCCTAGCTTGGAGGGCTAGGTGTTGAAAAGTCCTAATTCGGAAGGGTTGGGTGAAAAGTCCTAGCTTGGAGGGCTAGGTGAAAAGTCCTAACTTGGAGGGTTAGGTGCAAATTCCCAGCTTAGAGAGTTAGGTGAAAATGTCCTGGCTTGGAGGGTCAGGTCCTAGCTTTGAGGGCTAGGTTTGGAAAAGTCCTAATCCGGAAGAGTTGGGTGAAAAGTCCTAGCTTGGAGGGCTAGGTGAAAAGTCCTAACTTGGAGGGTTAGGTGCAAATTCCCAACTTGGAGGGTTAGGTGAAAAATCCTTAGCTTGGAGGGCTAATGTGGTTGGAGCCCCTGGATCGGTCTGGTGACCGATCAGGGAGTTGGTACGGTGCTCCTTCGTGGATCGGTCTAGTGACCGATCCAGCGATGACTGATCGGTCTGGTGACCGATCAGGGAGTATGCGTTTCACCCATTGCTTGGCTCCTGATCAGTCTGGTGACCGATCAGGGAGCAAATAGTGAGGTTGAGTTCCCTTGCTGATCTTCTCCTGATCAGTCTGGTGACCGATCAGGATCACTGTGCAGATCGTTCTGGAGAACGATCCAGCGTCGCGGGTTCCTCTCTATGATCGATCAGGACGAAGCCTGATCTATCTGGTCATGACCTGATCGGTCTGGTGACCGATCAGGAGGCTCCCTGATCGGTCCGGTGACCGATCAGGAGGCTCCCTGATCGGTCCGGTGATCGATCAGGAGGCTCCCTGATCGGTCCGGTGACCGATCAGGAGGTTTGGACTGCGAAGCTCAGAAATCACCCGATAAAGGGGTGGATCGGTCTGGTGATCGATCCACAACCTAGGATCGGTCTGGTGATCGATCCAGGAGAGTCCCAAAGAAATCGCGATTTCTAATTGAGCGTTGGGGACCGATCAGGACGGAGCCTGATCGGTCTGGACCCAGCCTGATCGGTCTGGTGACCGATCAGGAGACTCTCTGATCGGTCCGGTGACCGATCACTTTAATTCAAAATGCACTGTCAGACGCTCTGATCGCGTCTGAACGTATCTGATTCTCTGCGCATAGCATCTGATATATGATTTGCTGGGTGATATGCTGCTCTAACACACTGATTAAGCTGCAGGTGACAGGGAAGGATTCAAACACTCAAGGAGAGTCAATGGTGGCCTTTCCTTGGAGCAGGTTTGTCCGTTTTCCATCTCAGGTTGCAACGGCTGGAGCTGCAGACTGGAGCTACTGACTGGAGCTTGGCTGAGGGAAGCTTAGGAAGTCCAGGGAGAGCTCAGTGGTAGCTGGCGTTGGCAGGGAAGCAGCTGGAGGCTGCAGGAGATGGTGTCACCTAATGCTGAGTGGAGAAACAAAAAGGGCAGAAGAAAGCTTCTTTGAAGCAGAGTTCGCGAATTGAGTTCTTGCTGCGCCTTTGGTTTCTCCACAACTTGCTTGCGTGTTCTGAAGTTTCTTCACCTTGAGCAAGCTATTGCAATCTTGAAGCAACCATTCATTACTTGAGCGCTAGAAGGAAGGAACAAGAAGCTCCGAGTCCAACAGCGAGAAGACACGAGGAGAAGGCTCTTGCGTGAGATCGTCGCTGGGTGGAGCTCTGAGGGAGCTTGCTGTGTTCTTGTCTTTGCTAAGTGCTAAGTAAGATCTTTCTTTGTGTTTCATTATGCTTAAATCTATATCTGTGATTGAAACACTGTGGAGAGGTTTCTCCACCGAGAAGGAGGTTGCTTTCTATCCGGTGCTAACCGGGGCTTGATCTGCCGACGATCAAGGGATCGCCCACCTTAAAGGCACGCCAAGGAGTAGGGGCAAGTTATCCCCGAACCTTGTAAACCCTCCTTGTTAGCGATCTTGCTAGTTGTGTTTGGTTGCCTTCGTTTTCTATTTTTGTTTTCTGCACTGCTTTGTTTCAATTGTTTTCTTCCGCTGTGCTACTGATAAGTTTGAGTGCAGAATTCGATAAGTGCCTAAAGTCCAAGTGTTTGGCTATATTCACCCCCCCTCTCTAGCCATCCGGGTTCCAACATTATGGACCTACCATATCTGGAATTCTGAAAACCCTATATCGATAGACAGGGTAGAGCTAGGAGATGATATTTTTGGTGTCCAAACCTCTAATCTTGCTGTATCACCAATGCTATAGTAGTAGTTTAGGTATATTACTGAGTTTTGAGCAAAACCCACTGATGGACCTACCATATATGGAATTCTGAAAACCCTATATCAGTAGACAGGGTAGAGCTAGGAGATGATATTTTTGGTGTCCAAACCTCTAATCTTGCTGTATCACCAATGCTATAGTAGTAGTTTAGGTATATCAGTGAGTTTTGAGCAAAACCCACTGATGGACCTACCATATCTGGAATTCTGAAAACCCTATATCAGTAGACAGGGTAGAGCTAGGAGATAATATTTTTGGTGCCCAAACCTCTAATCTTGCTATATCACCAATGCTATAGTAGTAGTTTAGGTATATCAGTGAGTTTTGAGCAAAACCCACTGATGGACCTACCATATCTGGAATTCTGAAATCCCTATATCAATAGACAGGGTTGAGCTAGGAGATGATATTTTTGGTGTCCAAACCTCTAATCTTGTTGTATCACCAATGTTATAGTAGTAGTTTAGGTATATCAGTGAGTTTTGAGCAAAACCCACTGATGGACCTACCATATCTGGAATTCTGATAACCCTATATCAATAGACAGGGCTGAGCTAGAAGATGATATTTTTGGTGTCCAAACCTCTAATCTTGCTGTATCACCAATGCTATAGGAGTAGTTTAGGTATATCAGTGAGTTTTGAGTAAAACCCACTAATGGACCTACCATATCTGGAATTCTGAAAACCCTATATCAATAGGCAGGGTTAAGCTAGGAGATGATATTTTTGGTGTCCAAACCTCTAATCTTGCTGTATCACCAATGATATAGTAGTAGTTTAGGTATATCAGTGAGTTTTGAGCAAACCCACTGATGGACCTACCATATCTGGAATTCTGAAAACCCTATATCAATAGACAGGGTAGAGCTAGGAGATGATATTTTTGGTGTCCAAACCTCTAATCTTGCTGTATCACCAATGCTATAGTAGTAGTTTAGGTATATCAGTGAGTTTTGAGCAAAACCCACTGATAGACCTACCATATCTAGAATTCTGAAAACCCTATATCAATAGATAGGGTTGAGCTAGGAGATGATATTTTTAGTGTCCAAACCTCTAATCTTGCTGTATCGCCAATGCTATTGTAGTAGTTTAGGTATATCAATGAGTTTTGAGCAAACCCCACTGATGGACCTACCATATCTGGAATTCTGAAAACCTATATCAGTAGACAGGGTTGAGCTAGGAGATGATATTTTTAGTGTCCAAACCTCTAATCATTCTATATCACAATGCTATAGGATTAGTTTGCAATATGAGGTTTTTAGGTATATCAGAGGGTTTTTATGTGCACACTAAGTACCAATAATTATGAGTTATGTTCTATAAACATATCAGTTAGGACAGAAAGATGGAGTCAGATTTATACACCTATACAACTACAAATTTATTGTCCACCAACTTAAATCAGAAGGATTTTATTGTCCACCAACTTAAATCAGAAGGATTTTATGGTTAACAGAGACCCTGAAATTTTCCCAGTTGAGGCACACCATGGGCCTGAAATCACTTGATTTCAGGCCCACCGTGGGCCTGAAATGAAGCTATTCAGACCCACACTGGGCCTGAATTGAAGTGATTTCAGGCCCACCGTGGGCCTGAAATCATTTTATTTCAGGCCCACCGTGGGCCTGAAATCATTTAAGTTCATGCCCACCTTAGGCATTAAATAAAATAATGATTTATAGAATAATATTCTATATTTATCAACAAGATGTGATCAAATCCTCTCATTTTATTTAATTATTAAATTTTATCAAAACATTCTTACAGTTTTTATAATTTGAAACAAGTTTTTTAAATTTATGGTAGACATAATCCATCTTACTAAGTAAATACAGAATGCATACCAAATTTCAATTCCTTCGAGACCATTCAGTCATATTTTCAAATTATGTTGCAATAGGAGTGTTGTAAATCCATCAGATACCCACTGATGGACCTTCGATACTTGGATATGTCCATACTCGATATCAGTAGTTAGAGTTAACCAAAGAGATGTTATTTTATTGCAGCAACTCGATGTGAATCAACATCACACAATTGTTTGACACTTCTGGACAATAATTTATATTCATACAAATTATACAATTTCTATACAAATGGAGCTCAATCACCAGCAAAGGAATTTTTTTTTACAACATTACTTCAAGTGATTGACAATCTCATGTTTTACAATACATGTCTCTCATAATATTTACTGTCAGATCAAATCTCATTTTCTTCATATCTCCTTGTTTGAAATCCATCTTCTCATCATATAGGAGACATCGGACGTATTGCATCATAAAGAAGGCACAGTCCACGCTGAAAATAACAAACAGTATTTCTGATTTCAATAAGTGGGGTTATAAAATACTTTCATGATTTTAAAAATTTGAAACTCCTCCTCAGTTACTTACCTATGTTCTTGTTGGGGACATTTTTGTCTGACGGAGGGCCATTTGTCCAAGGGATGATGACTTTGTAGATATGGATGAATAGCGTAAGTTCCTCGCGAGTATATTGTTTAAGTTCTTTTACCTGTAAAATATATCATGAATTTCAATGACATTTTTGACCAAATGATGAACATTTATATGAATAAAGGTAAGTAGCTCACCGCTGAGTCAAAATCATTCTTATATTTACGGCCACTAGCAAGAGAATTTAAATGATTGAAAGTCATTGCTTTTGTATCCACCACCAACAAGTGAAAGTGTGTATTATCACTGCACAAAGGTATTAAAATATATCTAAACCCTTGTTCTATCATATCAGTCTTCATCACTTGTTGTAGGGAAAACTTTCTTGACGATCTTATTGAAGCCTAAAAATTTGCATAATCAAAATTATTAATAATCACATCATAATATTAGGTCTTCTACAATCTATTAATTGAAACTAATTTACATCACTTACTGTGAAGAAGGTTGAACAATATATTGACTTGTTGTATGACCTACCACACGTGGATGCTCCCCTAAATATAATTTTAAAGAAGGCATCAATGACCTCGCCTTTTGTAAAAACCTCTCCATTGAGGATTTGTAAGAATGAATGCAAATTCAAAGCAAAGGGTGCATCCTCCCAGATAAATTCATTAGCCAACCTGCCAAGTTAATTAATAAGATTATATATTAAAGCCCCAAATATATTAACTAAACTATGTTTCATAACTTACTTTAGGTTCTCCAATTTATTTATCAGGTAGGCCACTTCTTTATCTTGATTTTTCTTCTTCGACTTCATAAAATGCTTCTTCACAAACTACATCGATAAAATTTAGACCAAACTAATAATGACCAAATTCAATAAATTTGACGTAATTTATATAAAAATAACTCACATACATCAATGCCTTGTTGCCTCATTTTGTATAGTTCGGAGGTCCTTCTTTTTTCCTCCTCTATATCTTCTTCAGACATGACTTCCATTACAGTAATGGTTTCTCTTGCTTTATCCATATCCTCCTCACTAAGTTTCATTTTTCCGTTGTCCATGACATTTGATATTTGTTCCTTTCTCCGCTTCCCCTTATGTAATAGCTGGTGTCATACTGGACTCTCAATTGGAGTATCCCTGTAATCATACCGAGTTCGGTCACGTCCTCTCCTTGTTCTACAAGAGACTGGATCAGAAAGAGGACCGACTATAGGATAGCTTTCTTGACCCTCCATCCCTTTTTTTTCAATAATTGAAATTAATTCCTTAACCTTTTCATTCAAACATATATTCTCCTCTGTTAGCTCCTTGATTAGGGTGTCTTTAAGAATGCATTCACCACATGGCCTTACATCTTCTATGTGATGTCCTTGTGATGTCTCCATTGCCCGTGGAATGTCATCACCAATCTCAAGATTCTCAAACAATGTGTTTTCATGTAGGTTAGGAATTATTTCAACGATCACCTGTCAATTACCAAGTGCACAAATTTTACTGCCTCTATATCAAACTAACATAGATCACAGTTTAGAATAATTACCTCTTCGGACCTGATTTGGTTGACAAGGTCCCTCACAATACTAATATGCGGGAATATTCCTCCACTTATTTATTCGGGGTCCTTCAACGTTGTATGGTTTTTGAATGGGTACATGCTCAAAAAATCATGCCTACACAAAGTTTTCCAGACAATTACATTAATGACAGTAAAATATTATAAAATTTATCAAGAAAATTCTACTCACTGCCAAAAGCCCAGCAAATCCCTTTAGGTAAAGGAGGTTGGTGGTGCTCTAGTTTCCCTGAGTTGATGAAAATAAGTCCTCAATCTTAGGTAATTGTGGAGACAAAAATTTATGGATAACCTCCACCCAGTTGAATCTACCAAGATTGTCATAATCATCTACTATATCTACAAGACCTAGAGGGACCTTATATGTACTAGACGAAAATAAAACACAAACAAATATATACAAAATATATAATTTACAAACTAATAACACATCATCCTCTGATTCAACACTTTTAGAAAAATGTTTAAGTAGTCCTCAATTCTTGTTCTGGTAGGTTATTTTTCTTTTGAGAAGTAAGTACGATAGAGGTCACCCGATTCTTTAGTTGAATTAATATGGACCGAAACTCCACGGTCCACTATACCTAGTAACAAAGCAACATCTCGTCTGGTGAACGCAACCGATTCACCTGAAACAATTAAAATTTGTAGTTATCATCAAGAATATAGGCTTTAAATTATTTTTGGGCCTGAAATGAATTCTTTTCAGGCCCACGTTGGGCTGAAAGGAATTCATTTCAGGCCTACCGAGGGCCTTAAGTGATTTTACTTCAGGCCCTCGGTTGGCCTGAAATGATTTTATTTTAGGCCTACCGAGGGCCTTAAGTGAATTTCACCTGAAATTCACTCATTTAAATTGATCAAATATAAATCATTTAAGGCCATCTATATCCAACTTTTATCTAACTATAGATATTGTTTAAAATTCATAATTAAAACTATTACCTGAGAATTTAAAAACTTGCGAGGTTGAATCCCAACTTTCAAATATATTAACCAAAATTCCACGGATATGCTGCAATTCTTGTATGTCCAAGAAAAAACTGAAGGGTGACTCTTTGATCTTCGCAATGTGTCGATCATTTAAAATTTCAAATGCTTCAAAAAAAATTTAAAGCGGCCTAAAACACTGCACCAATGTAATTTTTTTTTCAAAGTCATCTGAATCCTACAGTTTTTATACATTACAAATTTATTCAGCAAAAATAAGTATAAACATTTTCACAAACTATGTTATTCTTACCTAAGCCTATCGCTAACATACCTTGGTGTTTAATGCCAATGAAGAAGACGATGAACCACCCATAGACCTTTTTCCTGCCATCATCATAAAAATCAACCCTGCAGAAACCCTAACTCCTACTTTGATAGTGTCGAGCAGTCTGGACTTCAACGTTAACACTTAAAGCCGCCTCAGGATCACACACTAACACTTTCGATACTTGCTTAGGTTTTGGTTGGGCAAAGGGATTCGAGGGATGAGCTCGCGACTAAAGCATAACTAGGGCACGCACAATGTCCTCCTCCTTCGACAATACCATTTACGTTGTTTTGCTGAGAGAGAATGGACAAAAATTTGACTACCTGGTCATCCGAACCACAAATTATTACTTTACTGCAAAAGTGGTTCGGATGTCTCGAAAATGTGAATCGAAAAAGGTATTTTGTGGCGGTAGGAAGTTCATTTAAAGGTCTGCGCCCTTTGGTAAAATAGAAACCATGGTACGCGAATTGGTAATTTCCAATTCTTAGGTACGCTCTTTGGTAAATTGCCGAACTATGTATGAACTGCGAGTTTGATATCACTACACCAAAAAATAACTTTAATAACGATGGAAAATCATTGTAAAACCCCCCAAAAACTTCGTTGTTAATCAACCCGTTGAGAAAGACCTTTGCAGTCAAATACAACGGTTTTTAAACCGTTGTCGTTTTAAGTAAAACACAATGATTTTTTACCTTTGTAAATTAATTTGAACCATTGTGTTTTGAGTTAAAAGACAACGATTTTTTGTAGAAACATCAACAATGTTTCACCGTTATGTTTTAATAAAAAAGACAATAGTTTTAAACCGTTGTTTTTGAGTGCCCATGTCTTTCTCAACGCAGCGATGTACAATAATTTTTTACAACAGTTTAAAAACCGTTGTATTTCAATTGCAAAGACAATATATTATATCCATTGTCTTCGAGTTTCCCTATCTTTCTCTACACATTGATGTACAACTGCATTTTACAACAGTTAAAAAACCATTATATTTCAATTGCCAAGATAACAAATTATAACCATTGTTATTTCTCAACACATAGTAATTACAAAATCATAAACCAAATTATAATAAAACATATTATTATTATAATAAACCATTTGTCTACAAACATATCATCCCATTATCATATACAAAACTTGTTGCAAACAAACTACATTATAAGACTCAATACTACACAAAAAGGTCATAATCAAAACACTTATAGATTGCAACACCTAACCAACAGAGTTTTAATACCTCATTTAGGTCTTGAAGCGAAATGTTTATCTAAAGTAGGACCACTATGGCCATCATATCCTCCTTCAATGACTTTATCTCAGAACCTACAATGCCTAACTTTTCCGAAAGGGACTCCAGAAATTTATAACATACTTGGTGTTAATTCTGGAGTTCTCTATGACATTATGTAGGTATAGTGTGACATGACTATCCCACAGAAGAATACCGTGAGAATGCTGCTTAAATCCAACAACTACAACATAAAAAGAGGCCTTGAGAACATATCAATTCAATGTACTTGCAAATTATCTAGTTAAGATTTTAAAACATCTCACTTTTGCCAACATATATGACAGGTATGCCATGAGTATCATAAGAGCAACTTCTCTATCAGTAGATGCCTAAGAAGGAAAAATAAATGAAGACTATTTTAATTATCAAAATTCCAGAAATAATGGTAAAACAAAATACTTAAATACCGGGTTAAGTTCATCTACTAACCTCCCAATGTACAATTTCTTGATAATGTAAGCACTCAACAGTCCACCCTGAAATTAACACATTTCTTTTTTAGAACACCCAAGATGATAGATCTTGAAATACACACATCTAGCAGTAAAATGCATAAAGGAAGAACATACAAAAGCTCCAAGGAGGGTATTGGCGTTGATGTGAACAAGATCCAAGTTTTAAATTGCATTGAAGAGCACGACAGATGTGGCATCATTAACACCTTCTCCAAATACCAAGCTATACAATAGAGGTGTTTCATCTTGATTAAGAATTTGTTTTGGAGACATTATATTAGAGTTGAATACTTACTATTCAGCAAAAACTAGTAAATCCAGAAGTCTTAGTTACCTTCAAGATGCATACAGAATCTATGGCAGAAAATATGGCACTTATTGTTGCATGAACAAGAGCAAAGGAGTAAGCCAGAATGGGAAGTTATGATAGTTCACTTGGATATAGGGAAAACAAAGATGTGTTATAAATAAAATAAAAATTATCAAGAAAGTCTGCAATATCAAATGAGCCAATATCCATTTCCTTGAACAATGCAACTACACCTGTGTTTACCACCAAAAAATGTAAAGATATCAATGACACTTCTCAAAGAAATGTTTGAGCACTTGAACAAACACCAACATGGTAGTTTCTAGAGAGTGAAAACACTTGAACTGATTACTCAAGAGCTTCAACTGGCATAATTGTTCTTTCTTAACACATAAAAGACTGAATCAATAGGCATGATTAACGTTGCTATGTAGTGCCTCACACTAAAAATGATTAACACTTCCGTTCCAACTTCAGGTATAATTTATGACACACTTTGAAAGAAATCTTGCTGTCTCTTTTTCAAAAGGCAGTGAGCTATTGTTAAAAGAAGAAGAGCTTTGCACAATGCTAGGAAAAAGGAAAGATGGGTTCGACTATCACAATTCCAACTCTATAATGCAAAAGAATACAACTGGAAGAAGATGATCTGGTAACTAAGGGTTCAGATAGTACATAACTGGCAAGATGAATGAGAACTTACCAAGAGAAATTATGAAAAATGAGATTAATATCTCGACTGCATCGAATAGCATGATTATCATGAAATTGGAACCTGGAACGTGGAAATAAATAGAATTGATCAAGTCAGTCTCAATCATCTTATGTATAGAGAGGATATTTTCTAGTCATAAGGAAACCACGACATCAAATGTCAAAGAATAAATGATATACCATTAATGATTATAGAATGGAAATATGTAGAATGTTGTATATCAACTCAACTGTGAAATAACAATAAGCTTCTAGTAGAAGCCGCAAATAAAAACACCACAAAAAATAATGATTTACATTGTCTCACTTTGCAAAATAGATTTTTATTCCATAGTCTCTAACCCATTTTTCACCGTATTAAATAGAAGAATAATCCACTTACTAACAATGTGTTCCTCAATGTATATATGTAGCTAACATCAAGTATTCACTCAAGAACCAAACAGCATGTCTTACTCAATATAATGTCCTACAAATCATTCGAAAGATGAAAACCAACTTAATTGGGACATATCAAATATAATGAGCAAAAACTTAGCACAAGACCATTAAGCCATGGAACTAAGAGTAATATAGGTATTTAACTGCAAAATAAGAAGGAAACAGATTTTTGAGAACCTAGATGGTAAGAAAGAAACAACAAGAGGGCAATTCTAGGATAGATGCTTTAAAATAGAAAAATATTATCATTGTGCATTTATAAATAGAAGTTGAATAGAGTGACAGTAATATGTTTGCAACACACAGTTAAAACTACTTGCCAACGCATATACAAGAACAAGAGACATCACACAAGAAAACTAGAGATGAATTTAATCTTAATCCCTGTAGTTGACAACATAATAATGGTGGGTATCTACATTTCAAAAGTCTAAAATAATTGCAAATTATGCATAGATAAGGAAGTTGAGACTTCTGAAACAACAACTACCTGTGAAGATAAAATATAAAAGTCAAGTTTCTACCTCCTTAGTTTACATTTACTTAGTTTCTCTTCCAATATCACCTCCTTGTTATGATAGTAGAATATTGAATCCTAATGTAAACTTGTATAGTATATCTAGAAAGAAAGAGGGGGAAAAAGGATAAATGATACACTGATAACTTTTTAAGTGCTTGTAGTAGGAAATAGGGACAGAGAAGCACTAACCAAGCAGAGCTCTAGCAAGACTATTATTTTCCATATACTGGTAAATAAGCAATAACTAGTTTCCTTCAGTATAACAACCATAGAGCTTCATGAGATTTGGGTGATGCAAGGCAAATATAATGCCTATTTCATTAAGGAATTCACAATTCCCTTGTTTAGACTTTGAAGAAAGTTGCTTGACTGCAATTTTCAAACCAACACTTTTCCAATGCATATTTTACCTTGTAAACTAGACCAAATCCTCCTTAACCTATCTTATTTGATCGATCAAAATTCCTGGTGGCAACTTTGATACACTATAAACTGAATTGCCAAGTTTGCAGTTCCATACTTCCATTCCTTTAAGCTCTGCATGCATCTTGCCAATGTTCTGAATAGATAACTTAGGAGCTTGAAGTTAAAATATTCCCTTAATATAGAAAATCAACTAAGCATGTACTTCAACCGAAACCATAGTTACAAGTGGAATATGAATGCACAGAGATACAATTACAACTACACTGTCAAATATGTTAGTAGGAGCCCTAGAGCCAATTATGTGATGATTGACTAGGGACTTTTGTATCATATTCTATTATTAATAAAGGTACAATTTGGTTATTATACTTATTTTATATTTGTGTCAAATAACTAAGTATAATAATGTCTTTAGGTAAAAGGTTCTTATCTATATCATATCGATTGGTTGAATCGATAGTGAGATGATGTAGAGAACACTACATTAAATCATTCCTAGTCAAACATTAATATTTAGGGATATTAATGTATGGAGACTAGCATATATGCCAATTGATGACTTGAGCTCATAAGTCATGGATATGTGATATCAAGTTGACACATAAGTATATATTAGAGAATGTGTACTGAATTGACCTACCATGATAAAGTTTCATAGATTGTTATATGAGTGTCATAAACATTCTCATGTGACTATTAGTATAAATAGTTCTTAGACCTGAAGTCACTACGGTTCCCTACATAGGGAGTTATGTACTTTGATATCGTCAAACGTCACCCGTAACAGGGTCGATTATAAAGGCGATCACTGAGTATGTAATGAATTATGCGAAGGATATGAGTGATGTAGATGGGATATATCCCTCCCATATGACGGAAGTGATATCTGTGTGTGTTGGGATCTCTCGGCACCAAAACACAAAACGCAGCGGAAACAAGATCCCTTGAGCGATCCATGCGAAAGAAAAACTCGTACAAAGTTCATCTATCTAATAGATCTATCTACAGTGTATACCTTTGGAGCGTGCCATTCGCTTATCCCGCTCGTCCAAGATGCGTCGAATCTCTTGCACGTTCAAGTGTCCGTGCCTCTATTTGTATCCACACGGACACGATCTCTCAACTTCAGGAAGAACTACCTTAATTGTGCTAGCAACTTGAGGTAGTTCACAAGATCACCAAGAACCCAAAAGAGGGTTTCAGCTGTAACGACCCGGCCCATTTAGCGGTCCATTTGGCGGTCTCGACCGTCGACCGTCGACCGTACCGTTACCAATACTAGGTCTTCCCACTCCTGGGCGTGGATTTTTGCCTTCCCAGGATTCGAACTCTAGACCCAGGCTTAAATCTAGTTCTTTGTGAATCCTGAATACCAATTGAGCTATAGCTCAATTGGTATTCAGGATTCACAAAGAACTAGATTTAAGCCTGGGTCTAGAGTTCGAATCCTGGGAAGGCAAAAATCCACGCCCAGGAGTGGGAAGACCTAGTATTAGTAACGGCACGGTCGACGGTCGACGGTCGAGACCGCCAAATGGGCCGTGTCGTTACATCAGCCAAGAGGAAGAAGAGAGGAAGGGAAGAAGGGAAAACTTTCACTTGTCATTCGAAATAACTAGACTCTCTTTTATATTCATCCCATGAATATGAAGAGTCTTTTGTCTCTTTGACTTCCCTTCATTAAAGCAAATAAAGAGCACATCTTTTCATGTGACTCTTCACTTTCTCTTCATCCAATGAAGAGAGATTTTTCTCTTTCCTTCATTAAACACTTTAATGAATTTACCCTGCAATTCCGACCGGGCCTCTCGGGCTTCCGACCGGGCCTCTCGGGCTTCCGACCAGGTCTCCCGACCAAGTCTGCCGAGCAAGTCGCTGAGCTCCCGACCTAGTCTGCCGAGCGCTAACCTAGTCTGCCGAGCGTCGAGCTCCCGACCAAGTCCCTGAGCTCCCTATCAGATCTCCCGATCAGATCTCCTGAGTTCCCAACTCGGGCTCCCGATCAGATCTCCCGAGTTCTCAACTCGGGCTCCCGATCTGATCTCCTGATCAGATCTCCCGAAGCATCATGCCCTTAGTGTGTGACCCAATAGGTTCTCGTGTCGTTGGCAATGTGCCTAAACACTTTAGACACATAAGCAATGAGCAGCATCTAGCAATGCATCATTGCTACCCAAGTAACAAGAAAAGTCGAGATCCGATTAAACCTCCGTGACTATGACAATGTATGACCTTGTCCTTCTATCCTTGATATCTAGATTGACCAATGAGGCATAGACCGTGTCATCCTTGATCAATCTATGTGTTTCTTGATCCCCGAGTAGACTCACTCAAACAAATGAGCTTAATATCTCATATTGACTCATTTGAGCATGACCATACATTTTAGTAGTCCTACTCGATCAAGGGGCCCACAGATATCACTCCCGTCATATGGGAGGGATAGATCCCATCTACATCACTCACATCCCTCCGCATAATTCATTACATACCCAGTAATCGCCTTTAGGCTACGTTTGGTAGGGGGTAATGTAATCCGGTATGTAATGTAATCAAGTTTGTAATGTAATGTAATGTAATCTTGATTACATTGTTATGTTTGGTAATGAGTTGTATGTAATCTTTGATAATCATTACAAGTTGGATTCTTTTGTTTGGTGAGGGGCAATCCATCCTGTAATGTAATCAAGATTGACGACCGACGACCGTCACCGGGCGGCCGGTGACCATTGACCGGTCGGCGAACGCCGGCGACTGCCGCCGGTGGTGACCAACGACTATCACCGCCCGACTGACGACTGTCGCCGCCGGACCGACGACTGTCGCCGCCCGACCGACGACTGTCGCCGCCCGACCGACGACTTTACAAGCTGTAATGTAATCCAGATTACGGAGGTTTTGGTTTGTAATCCAGATTACAAATCATCAACCTCTTTTGTAACCGAGATTACATTACATTACAATTTTAAAGTGATTCCAAACAAAGGAATCCAACTTGTAATGTAATCTCGATTACATTACAGGGTGGATTACACCCTACCAAATGCAGCATTATTGTCCACCCTGTTACGGGCGACGTTTGACGATACCAAAGTACATAACTCCTTATGTAGGGAACCGTGGTGACTTCAGGTCTAAGGACTATTCATACTAATAGTCACATGAGAAAGTTTATGACACTCATATGACAATCTATGAAACTTTCTCATGGCGGGTCAATTCAGTACACATTATCTAATGTATACCCATGTGTCAACTTGATATCACATATCCATGACTTGTGAGCTCAAGTCATTAATTGACCTACATGTTAGTCTCCATGCATTAATATTGCCCCTGAATATTAATGCTTGATTAGGAATAATTTAATTGTAACGCCCATAAAATCCTCTTAAATTTTACATGAACACTAATATGAATATTAATATAATTCTTAATGGGTTTTATGTGGCCTTTTCAAAAAATAAATAAATAAATAAAAGGGGAAAGAACAAAAAAAATAGCATTTGCCAAGGTTTGAACCTTGGACCTTAGGTGGTAGCAAAGCCTTATGATGCATGGGATAACCAGTAGCCCCAACAGGGGTGTGTTGTTAGAGAGGAGTAGAAAATTGTGGTTAAAGGTAGGAGATGTGAAGAGGCACCATGTGAAGAAGGTGAAAAGGCACTTGTGAAGAGACAAAAGGGCATTATAAATGGTTCTCTTCTTCCTCCTTCTTCTACCCCCACCGAAACTCCATCTCCCTCTCCCATTTCCAAAAATCTCATCTAGGGTCTCTCCCCTAGAAAGCTTCACAAGGGAGATATCTTGAAGACTTAGGACCCCTTATAAGGCGAGAAGAACAAAGGAGATCCTAAGAGCAAGGAGGTCTTCATCGCTCTCAATTTAAGGGTATATAGATTGGTGGTAACCAAGCAAAAGAGGTAAGTCTCCCCTCACCTGTAGTATAATTGCTTTGGGTGTTATGTTACTTAAATCTTAGGGTGGGCCCCTTGAAGGTTTCGGCCAAGCCCTAAAACTATGATTAGGATTAAGTTAAACCCCCAACTATGCTTGCTAATGATTTCCTATGATATGATATGTGTTATATGAAGGTTATATGATTTTTATGTCACATATGGTTGCTTAAAGGTTTCGGCTAAGTCTTAGTTTTAGGCTTAGGAGGAGGCTAAAAACCCTAAGTATGCTTCCTATTGGCTTTAGAGATCAAGAACATATTCCATGATTCATCAAATGACATAATAATGTTGGCATGCTTCTATGTTACTTTATGATTATGTTAAGCCTTATTCATGTATGCTTTATGTTATGCTTCATGTATCATGGTTATGTTTAGGCCTTTAGGGCATACCTATGTTATGCATGACTTATGAATGATGGAATGCCTAAAAGATGCTAAGAGCATTCTTTATGAAAAGAAAGGAAATATGATAAGCTATATTACTTTTGTATGGGCTTGTATTGGACCCTAAAAAGGTCCTTGGGATGGGCTCCTACATTGCCCCTAGGCCGAAGGTTGCCTAGTTCTCTAGTAGGTCAGGATTAGCTACCTCGTATCTACTTAAGGGATGTGTGCAAATTATGAACATGGTACAATGCCGGACCCTTATGTTGAAAGTTATGTTCAAGTACTTATACATATATGTTTTCAAGAAACATCTCTCATGCATTAAGACATTTATCTCACCTTATTTGCCTACTTGAATTACCATACTTGAAGTGAAACTACTCTTGTGATATGAATCTTCTTTCCATATATTGTTGTTTAACTTTCTCTATGTCCAATTCATGACACATGGTTTTTGTGAGTAGGAAAAGATCTTACTAAGCCTATATGCTTATAGTTTAGTGTTTTCCTTATACTACAGAAAAGGGTAAGGGCATGCTAAACTAAAGGGAGCAGAAGGAGGGCAAAGATGTGTGTGGCAGTGGCATGGTGGAAGAGATCCTGTTACTTATGCTTGCTTATGAATCAAGAATTTATCCATGTCTTATGTCTCCGCATTGTTACACTTGTTGATGCTAGATTATCATACTAATATGTCATACTATGTTTTATGTTTGGTCGTACAGTACAACATGCTATGCTATGTTTTATGTTCATTTCTAAAATATGATATTTTCACAACTAGCACTTGTCATGGAATTCATGTTTAGAGCTTGCTTGTTTAAAGACTTAATATGGATTATGTAACATGCCCTAGAGTGTTAGAGTTTGATGCCTACATAGTTCGATTCATACCTTTAAATTCCATGTGTAAACTCTAAAACCTATGTTAATGCTCACCTGTTTTTATGGGGTGTTCGTACTCATATGCCACGGGTTAGGCCGTAGGTTGTAGTGAGTATAGGGTTCCTCTCATATAATGTCATGCTTGCTTAGTAGCTCATTCCCCATCTAGAGTCTTATATGCTGTAAGTTCACATAATTGCATAATGTACTTCTTGAGTTAAATGTTTGAGCCAAGTTGTGCACATGAATACCACGTATGCTCCCATGTTGTGAGATGTGTTTACATGTTTTAAATTATTCCATTGCGTTAAGGTATATATATATGTATGTATGTTCGCGTAGCGCCACCTTTTCTTTTTTATAAGGATAGGAGGGGCGGGCGTTACATTAGTGTAGTGTTTTCTACATTATCTCACTATCGATTCAACCAATCGATATAATGTAGATAAGAACCTACTACACAAGGACATTATTATACTTAGTTATTTGGCACAAAATACAAAGTAAGTATAATAACCAAACATGTCTTTATTAATGATAGAATATGATACAAAATGTCTCTAGTCAATCATCACATAATTGACTCTAGGACTCCTACTAACAGTGGACCCCTTGATTGAGTAGGACTATTAAAATGCATGATCATGCTCAAATGAGTCAATATGAGATATTGAGCTCATTTGTTTGAGTGAGTCTACTTGGAGATCAAGAAATACAAATATTGATATCGAGGATGACACACTAAATGCCTCATTGGTCAATCTAGATATCGAGGATAGAAGGATAAGGTCATACATTATCATAATCACGGAGGTTAAGTCGGATCTCAACTTTCTCGTCACTTGGGTAGCAATAATGCATTGCTAGATACCACTCATTGCTTATGTGTCTAAAGCGGTTTAGACACATTGTCAACGTTACGAGAACCTATTGGGTCACACACTAAGGATATGATGTTTCGGAGATTAATTGATCTTAGTTTGATGATCCAAATTGGATTAATTGAGTTAGACTCAAATGAATCCAATTGGATTATAGGATTGAGTCTAATTTGAGTTAGACTCATTTAGATTAGACTCAATTACATTTGAATAAGATATTAATTCATTAAAATATTTAATGAATTAATAATAGAGGAAGATGAATGATTTTCTCTTCATTGGATGAAGAGAAGGTGAATAGTCAAAAATGTAAAACATGTGTTTTATTGGTTTTATTGGCTTTTATTAACTTTAACGTGGGGAAACTAAAGAGACAAAAACTCTTCTTAATCATGAGATGAATATAAAAAAGTTCTTCTGACATTTTGGATGAGACTTAGTCATTTTTCTTCTCTTCCTCCTCTTCTCCCTCTTTGGCCGAAACCCATCTTTGGGGTTCTTGGTATTTTTGTGAACTACCTCAAGTTGTGTTAAATACTGAAAATTTAGGGACTAAAAGATAAAGTTTCCTAGACTTAGAGGGCTTAAATGTTAAATAACCTAAACCAAGGGTGGTATTGTGAATAAGCCAAAATTGGATGGGGTTGGTTGCAAATTGTCAACCTTTTATTATTCTCCCTGGGGCCGAATGTGATCGCAGCCCTAGCCCTCGCGCCGACATCTTCTTCTCTTCTCCTGTCGCTCGAGCCATCTCGTCCTCTCCTCCTCTTCTCCTTCATCTTCTTCTGTTGTTATCTTCTTCCCCCTCTCCTTCTTCGATCTCGTCGGTGCCGGAGCTAGCGATCCTTCTCCTCTCGCTCACGGCTTCGTTTGTGATGCTCTCTCGAGTTTCAGGGCGTGGCTAACATGGGAGCCTTAGATCACAGCTAGGGTGGGATCGGGAGCAGATCGGAATTCGCCAGCACTCTCGTTTTTCTCTCCCTGTCTCTACTACCGGTGAGTCCCTTAGTTTTGATCGCGCCTTTGATCTTGTGAGGCTAGTCGTTTCGGTATTTTGTGTGATCCACGGCACCCTGACCTAGGTTCGATTTCTGCTCTTCATCACAGTTGGGCGAGGGATTCCGTGATACAAGATTGGAGGGAAGTGCTAGCTAAGGGTTGGAGCCATTCGGGTTGATCTCTTGGAGGGGATCTGTTCCGGTTGAAGGCTGTGACAGATTTGGGAACCGGCGTTGATCCAGGCAAGGTAATGCTTTGTTGGTGATGTTCTAGTTTTGTTGTGTTTGGATAGAATCGTAGCTTATTCTGTTGGCACGGTAGTAAATAGTTGGGTTGATTTGTTCTTGTCCTTGATCTCACCGTGCGTCCTTGAATTTAGCATGTTGATCCCACAATCTATGGTTTAGATCGGTGATTAAATTGATATTTGTTTTCTGGGAGTTGTGGATGAACTCTTGGTTTTCCCGTTTGTTTTCTTTGGCTCTGTGAACGGGATTGCAGAGGTTGTTTCAATTTGGTCATGCGAAACCGAGCTGATACTTGGGCTGTGTTGTTGAGATGGATGTTGTTCTTGAATAGGTGATTAAGCTCTGATGGGTTGAAGGCTGCCGAAACATGGTTGTGAGGGTCATTGACTCGGCTATTTGGATTCCTCTTGCGGCGGATATTATTTCAGACGGGGTTCTCTTCGCTATTGGATTTCTTCATCGGAGGCGGGTACCTCTGTTTATGCATAGCTAGACATAGTTAGCAGTAGGGATATCTGATATCTTTATCTCTGTGCTTTTGCTTCGGTAGTTGTATCCGTTAGCTTTATTGCTTACTGTTTCTGTATAGATTGATGATGCACAGTTTACCTTATACCTTACGTTAGGATTTAGGTATTGGTGCATACCGGTTATCTGAACTACTGCATATCATGTAGATGACAGCAGGGATAGATAGTGGTTGATGCATGGGATAGTGACATGCATCATTGTTGCACGTAGCATAGGGGACGACCTTTGACTCCTTGGAGGTTGAGATGGGCCGTCGTACTTGCTACTCGTGTAGGGGCATATGTAGGCGACCTTTGACTCCCCTAGTGGTTGAGATGGGTCGTCAGACCTGCCATATGACCTGTCGTGTAGCCCCGTTGGCGGACCCGGCGCTGCAGCAGGTCCCCTACCTATCCGATGATAGTGAGGGACGTTTAGAGCGTTACTCCACCCGATGGTGGGGTACGTTTATGGTCTCCGACCCTACCCATTCGGTCTCGCGTGTACCGCCTTATAGACCGTCTGTTCGTGCAGGGAAGACCAGGTCAGAGCCCTACCCACTCGGTTCGCGTGCTTCCGCGACCTATACCGACTGGTGTCAGGGGTGACCCATGTTGCATCATGAGCATGCTCTGCATCTCTGCACTTGGTTGCGGTTGCTGCACTTGATTGTTGCACTTGGTTGACATGCATACTACCGGGTTTGGATCGACGCAGGTAGGTATGTAGTTCCTTTATTGCTTATGGTTCAGTTCTGCATTTCTTTTTACTGCAATTATCTTCAGTATGGTGATAGATAGATAGACGGTGACTTACTGCTATTGTTGTCTTCCTGTGCATATCAGACTGTATTCACTGAGTTCTTAGGACTCACCCCGTTAGCTCCCTGTTTTTATTTCAGGATGATTGTCTGGAGTGCCCGGCAGCCTGTCCCAGTTCGCGTATTTCTTCGAGATGATTCCGGGATGTCTCTTTTACTTTGTTAGTGGTACATGTTGGTACCCGTTTTCTATCTCTTTTACTTTACTTTTCCGCTGCTGTATTCGTGTTTGGTTTTGTCATTTTATACGGCGGTATAGTTGTACTTTTGTGAGCCATAGAGACCTTGTGCTTTGCGTTTGTCGTAAGTCGTACCGGTACGCAGCTTTGTTGCCGTTTTCGTTTTCGATTTATACAGTCGCTTGTTCCAGCCCTATAGGTTGCGGTACAAGCAGGATGAGGTAGTCGTGGTAATCTGGTTTTTGGATTGTCCGCCGGGACGAGGGAGTAGCTGTCCGGTCGGTATCGGACGAGCGGCTCCTCGGGGCGTGACAATTTATTACAGTTCACTTGGTACCAGGATTCAGGAACTTTAGTACTTAGCCTGGAGGTCTAGAGTTCGAATCCTGGGGAAGGCAAAAACTCACTGCCAGGGGTGGGAAGACCGTAGGGTCGCCGGCCAAGAGGGTTGCCTGCGGGGACCATAGAGGCGGGGCCGCTACAAGTTGCTAGCACAACTAAGGTAGTTCTTCTTCGAAGTTGAAATATTGTGTTAAAATATGAAAATTCAGAGGGTTAAAAGGTAAAGTTAACCAAACTTAAGGGCTTGCGTGGGTTGAGCTTAAGATGGAGGGGTGAAATGCAAAAGTTGCCATCATTTAATACTTTTGCTTTTGTGATAACCTAATCAGCCGCAACTCTTCTTCGACTTGTGTTCCTCTCCCCTCATGGTGTGATCGGCGAACTCCACCCCTCATGGAGCGATCGGCAAGGCCACGATATTTTTCTTCCTCTCCTTTTCTCGGCCGGCGTTCAACCGAGAGGTTGGAGTCGACCCCGTCTCTCTCTCGTTGTACTGTCGCCGGTTCTAGTCGAGATTCGGTGGATTGGAGTCACCATCATCTTCTCCGGCAGGATCTAATCGGCTCGTGTGCGCGATCGTCGTCCTTCTACGGTTGCAATAGGGCAGCTCGGATCCAAGCGGAGCAGAGCGTCGCCTTCCATCTCCGATTTCCGGGTAGGTCGAGGAGGAGATTTAGTTTTTCTGTCTTTTCCACGATTGTTCTGTTGTGGATCCCTCTTGGTTTCTAATTCGGTTTTTGGGATGCGATTTCTGTGATCTAGGGTTTGTTTCTTGTGCTTAACACTTCTGTTGGGTTTCTTTGCTGATTCGGAGCATAGGGTCAAGCTCGCGAGCGATCTCAGGTAAGACTCTCTTGGTGTAGATCTGATTGAAGTTAGGTCTCCGATTCGTTTTAGCATGCCATGTTTCTGATCATGTCGAATTTGGATGGGATTTGATTTCCTTTCCCTGCTTTTGGCTGGGCTGTGGATGATCTGTGTCATGTTGGGGTTTCTTGGTTCTGTCTTGGTGTTATGTTTCTGATCGAGTATTGTTTAATTAGGGTCTTGCTGTGTGATTGGATCTGGTTGGAGGATGCCGTGAGTTGTGATATGTGTATGGTGGAGTTTCGGTTCTTCTGAATTCTTCATATCTTTTTGAATCTGGTAAGGTTCTGGTTTCATCCTGTTCTTGAGCTTACCGTGGGTCAGTGAGGTTGGGTGAGTTGTGGCAGTGAGATCATGATTAGGGTTCAATTTTGTATATGGTGTTTGTTTGATGTTTCCTCCTGCCGTGAGTCACCGGGGATGTTGGATTTGTGTTCATGCTTGTGATGTCAACATTCGGGTTGATCTGGAGTTCTTGTTGAGTATTAGGAATGGGGTATTTAGTTAGGATTAATTAGTTAGTATTAATCCTAATTAATTACGTGGTACATTTAGCTAAGCAGCGCATGAGATTAAAGCTAAATGATTATATGTTCGATGCAGGTCCTTGACTTGGATACTCAGTCGCGGATATTATTTTTGGACGGGGGGTTCTCGTCGCACGGACTTCTTTGTATCGAGGCGGGTATCTCTGACTTATCTTTTAGATTTGTCATAGCTGATATACTTGATATGCTATGTTAGAGGTAGAGTAATGTATTGCCTTATATACCTGCTCTACCTTTGCTGATACTGTTTAGGATATACCTAGCATGTGATACCTACACCATTAGGATCTAGGCTATGGTGCATTACTTATGATCCTTGCATATCATGTTGATATAGGTGGATTAGATAGTGGATGCTGTTTGACCAGAGTCATGCATCATCGTGCACTGTGCATCACTGTCGATCAGGGGCCCCTTATGGGTGAGTCAGGTCGACAGTCATACTGACCTATCCATATGACCACTCATGGGTTAGTGGTTGACGGAGTATGGGTAGTGTGCTCTGTGCTGCTCCGCTCATGCACTCATGGGTTAGTGAATCGGAGGGTGGTAGCAGGCAGATGTCCCTCCTTGAGTAGTCCATATACCAGGAGATGAGAAAGAGAAGTCTCTCCCCCATTTATATACATGGGGTAGGTGTTGACACTCAGATAGTGATATCCTCCAGAGATGGCCTGGGGCGGTTAGTGATATAGCCAGGATAGGTGATGGCCTGGGGCTGATAGAGATATCGCCAGGATAGGTCTTAGCCTGGGGCTATTAGTGATATAGCCAGGATAGGTGATGGCCTGGGGCTAATAGAGATATCGCCAGGATAGGTCTTAGCCTAGGGCTATTAGTGATATAGCCAGGATAGGTGATGGCCTGGGGCTGATAGAGATATCGCCAGGATAGGTCTTAGCCTGGGGCTATTAGTGATATAGCCAGGATAGGTGATGGCCTGGGGCTGATAGAGATATCGCCAGGATAGGTCTTAGCCTGGGGCTATTATTGATATAGCCAGGATAGGTGATGGCCTGGGGCTGATAGAGATATTGCCAGGATAGGTCTTAGCCTGGGGCTATTAATGATATCGCCAGGATAAGTCATGGAGTAGGGGTGTTACACCGACAGCATACCGTCTACTCGGTTGCTCAGGATTAGCAGCGGCAGAGTACGGACGGCAGTCACAGCTCTACGCAGGAGGGTGGCCTCCGCTCAGCTTCCTCCCGTACGTAGCTGACGATGTCCGACCGGCGACAGAGGTGACCATGTCATTGCACCATGTGCATACGAATCTTTGCACTTGTCCGTGTTTGTTATACTTGGATGCTGCCTATGATTGACATGTACATACAGGAGACCCTTATGTCAGTTTCGACGACTCAGCTAGATTGGTATGGTATTTCTATTCCTATTCCAGTTATGTCTACCACTGTATGTACCTGTGTTAATTCGATAGCCTGTTACTCTATTGCTAGCTAGACTATCTTGTATATCTGATGAGATATTCGCTGAGTATTGTTACTCACCCCGTTGGCTCCCTGTTTTTATTTCAGGATGATTGTCTGGAGTGCTCGGCAGCCTGTCCCAGTTCGCGTATTTCTTCGAGATGACTCCGGGATGTTTCTTTTACTTTGTAGTGGTACTTGTTGGTACCCATTCTCTGTTCTTTTACTTTATTTTTTTCCGCTGCTGTATTCGTGTTTGGTCGTGTCCTTTTATACGACGGTATAGTTGTACTTTTGTGAGTCGTGGAGGCCTTGTGCTTTGTGTTTGTCGTAAGTCGTACCGGTACGCAGCTTTCATCGCCGTCTCACTTTTGTTGATTGCAGATAGTTGTTCCAGCCCTATAGGCTGTGGTACAATTATCTGAGGTGGTCGTAGAGGTTAGGTTTCTGAATTGTCCGTCGGACGAGGGAGTGGCAGTCCGGTCGGTATCGGACGGGCAGCTCCTCGGGGCGTGACATATTGTATTCGTCTGGATACGCATAGAGGCACGAACACTTGAACGTGTAAGAGATCCGACGTACCTTGAACGAGCGGGATAAGCTAAGGGCACGCTCTAAAGATATACACTTTAGATAGAACTATTTGATAGATGAACTTCATACGAGTTTTTTTTCGCATGGATCACTTGAGGGATCCTTTTTCCGCTGTGAATTTTATTATTTTGTTGCATAGGATTCCTAACAAAATCAAGGTCAATGGAATTAATAGTTATAATGTTGAGTTTTTAAGGAAGGTCAATGGATTACCTTGATAGTCCTTTTGCTGTACTTTTAAAATCTCTCCAGATCACCAGTATGCAAACAGCAAAAGTAACCGACTAAGATAGGAAACTAACAAAATCTCAAAATATAAATAATTATAAAATAGATATTTTTCCAAAATAAAAATTAAAAATCATTATATTTCTGATGGTAGAATTGTTACAGCTTTTGTTGGATTCCGGAAACATGTATATGAAACACAACATTCATGTATCGATATAGTTAGCTTCCATATATTTGATAGGTAGAGATCAAATCACAAGCAAAATTTTAGTTGTTCCACCTCTACAAACATCACAAGTAGCATAGAGAAGTTATATATACTCACAGGAACCTTGTGCTAAGCTATTGCTTTTTATATAGCATGCTCAATCAACTATTTTATTTGTTGTAACTTGCATTCTTCTTATACAGACCACAATAGAGCATTTGTGGCTGCATCTTGTTCAAGACTTCAACTACCCAACTAAAATATACTAATTGATTTGAGCAACCATGCCATCTTAAGAGATCAACGACATGAGCAAGTTTAAGAAGTTAGATACTATAAAAATGAGCTGAAAAAAGCAACTATTTGATGGTGGCAGAGAAAAGATCAAACTTGGATTGAAATGCCGAAGGAAATTTAATTGTAGAGAGAGGCAATGTTCTCTCTTAAGAGAGGAGGTCCAAATTCTCTTGCATATCCATAGAAGCAAAATCAATGAATATGATTTAAATGGATAGTATGGAGAAAAGCAATGGCTATACTTATGAGGAATTCCATACTTGTAATGATCAGAAAGCAATTTGATACATAAGTGTTTTTATGTAAAAATACCAATAACTACGACATTCCACAAATCCCACAAGCTTTTTGTAAGCTAAATATATTATTTTTGGGTTGATAGAAAACTATATCTTATCCACAATTTTTATCAGTAAGATATTAGGCAGAAGTTATGAAAATTAAAACAACCTGTATATCATCTTAAAAAGAAGCTGTATATTAATGTTGTAATATCTGATCAAGTATACTGGGTGGTTCTATCATACCATTCAATTTAGCTGACAGTGAAGTCTTTCTAGTTGCTATAAATATGCTGCATAACATTCAACCATACTTTTTAATAGAGTTTCAAGATAAAAAGTTGAATTGAGAAAAATACCTCCTCTAGATTCACAGAGAAGTATGTCTGCCTTATATCAATTAGATAACTCTTCCAAAGGGCCTAGATTAATACTTATATCTTCATGTATAGCAGCATGTGGGCACCCTCCAGTTTCAACAGCCTGAATCCTTTCCTCAGGAAGTGCTCCATTCTTCACTAAAAATTCTCCATCCTCCTTGGTGAATATATCATTTGTTACCTAACCATGCCATCAATAGGCAAATAAATAAAGGCAAATTGGAAAGGATAATGAAAGTCTATGTTGTCATAGAAATACCAGGTCAAGAATTATGAAGTGTAGGCAAAATAAGCAAACCAAATAGCCTTTAAAATTAATTAGTTTTATGTTGTATATACAATATCGTAGCTATTAATAAGCAGGCAATTGCAAAGAAAAAAAACACAGCCTACTAACTAGTGACATTGTGACTTCAACCCAATAAAATGACCCATTGAAATTTCAAACTAAAGAGGAGTTGGCTACTATAATAGGGAAAAGAATATAATGAAATACTAATAGAAGGAATAAAACGAAAGGAGAAAATAAAATGAGAAGAGGAAGAAAAGAGAAGAGGGAAGAAGTTAGGGAATTTAGATTTCAGATGAGGAATTAATAATAGCAAAAGTAGAAACTATCTTTTGATTCTAGAGAGAAGGGGTAAATTTATCTTTCCTCAATAGAGTGAGTCCTTTCCTATCCTTGGAATCACGAGGTTACTAAGGTTTTACTTATTTTATTGCATTTTAATTAAACCTTAATTTTTTTTTTTAGATAGATTCAGAGAGGAGTATTAGAAGACTTCCATCAGCAAACTTTCTTCTATAAGATAAGAGTTGATATAACACAACATCATATTCTACATGACTCTCTGTCTCTTACAGTTCCATGTCAATAAGAAATGATATATTCGGACTCTTACCAAATTGAAACCTAAAACTAAAAATGATCAAATAATGAAGTAAAAAAAATCCCAAAGACACTTTTTCTCCATAACAAATATATTAAGGCCTAGTTATATCAGTTTCAATAGGCTCCCGAGAAACCTAACTAACTTATCATGTTATCACATATAAGAAATATCTCAACAAAGGATCATCTCATCTATTCAATTAAACTTTCCTGATCAAGAAAAGAAATAAAAACCAACACGAGAAATTCAAGATAATCAAAGAAACAGAATAAATTAGCTGTCCTATGTGCTTTCATGTTTTCTCCGAGGATAGCAGCTAAAAGAAAATTTAAAATTTTTAACATTCATTCATAAAATGCAATCGAGACAGAAATAACATGTTCTAAAAGCATTTATTTCTAGGATAATACTGTGGGATCGATGTGATTGATAGGGGAGGGTGAATATCGATAACGATTTTTCGAATGAATCAGATTCAACGCAGCGGAAATAAACAAGTAAAGCATGGCTAACACATTGTTTTTTTTACTTGGTTCGGAGTCTATGACGGCTTCTACTTCAAGGCCCACGGTCCTTGACCATTTTCGTTGGGCAATACTATAATTCGTGAATGAAGTACAAGAGTTATAATTAAGTACAAAAAAATAGAAATTATACCGACAACACTAAAAGAAGGAATTTGTTGCAGAAGCGGCGTGTCGTCGATCTTGAACTTCTTGAGCACAGAGAACTCGAGCACGGAAGCTTTATCGTTGAGATTTTGAGAGTTTGAGTTGATGTTGGAAGCAAAGGGGGTTGAAACCCCTTTTATACTTGATCTCGGGCGCTTGAGTGGCTATGGGGGCGCCCTACACGTCATCGGATTAGCCGTGTCCTTATCCACAGACTCGGCCAACCTTTATCCTGTTCTGGGGCGCTTGGGAGCGGTGAGGTGCCAGGGAACTACGTGGCACGTCCAACCAGTGATCGCCAACTTAACTTCGCCACCTGCTGAGAAAACCCATCTGGGACGCTTGAGTCCTCTCAGGCGCCTAGGTTCTCGGGTGCCTGAGCCCTCTCAGGCCCCCCTGATCGCAACAGCTGATTCTTTTAGTATGCAACCAAGGTTAGTCCAAGAACATAATATAATAAAGTAAATGCATGCATGAATGACATCTAGAGCTGTCTGGTTTTGACTTTGGATTTCAAATGAAATCCAAGGTCGAACCAATGCCTACTGTTCCTTCTTCCGGGGAATGTGTCCTCACCTACTCCACTCTGGAGAAGTTACCTTTGCAAACCGGCTCCTCCGGTTGGACTTTTGCTCGGCCTCTGAGACTCCCAGATCTCGAGACGTTCGTACCTCGACCCGTCTCTACTTCTATCCGTAGTCCTCGCTCGGCTAAGTCTCCTGCCCGATCGTCCGGAATAGGTCTTCGTGCCCAGTCCTCGACCAGGTCTTCATGCTCAATTCCTCAAACTAGGTCTTTGTGCTCAACTCCTCGAACCAGGTCTTCATGCCCAACCCTCGGTCAGGTCTTCGGTGCCCATCCCTCGGCCAGGACTTCATGCCCAATTCCTCGAACTAGGTCTTCGTTGTTGGTACAAAGAGCATCAGTTATGAACAGTCAACTACTAGTGTTTCGATGTTTGATAATATACTAAGGTTTGGTCAAAGTGATCAAGAGTTAAGCCAAACAGGATTTGATATTTGGTAGGGTAAACCCAAGTTTGATCAGGTTGACCAAAGGGTTAGCCAAACATGACCTGATGTTTGGCAGGGTGATCAAACCTAGATCTGATATGTTTGACAAAATACCAAGGTTTGATCAGTTAGAACAAGGCTTAGTCAAACATAATTTGATGTTTGGCAAAGAACCCAAGGTTGGTCAGTTTGACCAAGAAATAAGCCAAACAGGACTTGATGTTTAGCAGTGTAATAAAACATACTTGGACTAAGCTAAACAAGACTTGATGTATGGCAGAAAGAAGTCTAGTCAAGATTTAAATGACTAGTAAAGAAGTGCTTATTAAGGCACAAAGTCCTGGCCGAGGGTTGGGCATCGAAGTCCTAGTTCGGGGAATTGGGCTCGAAGTCTTGACCTGCAGGGTTGAGCATGAAGACTTGGTTCGGGGGACTGAGCAGAAGACTTTGTCGAGCAAGGATCGTGGATAGGAGTCGAGACGGGTCGAGGTTGAACATCGTCGAATTTCAGATTCTCGAGGCCGAACAAAAGTCCTGGTCGGGGATCGAGCAACAAAGACTTGGCAAGTGAAGCCGAGCACGAAGACTTGGTCCGGGGGACCGAGCAGAAGACTTTGCCGAGCAGGGATCGCGGACAGGAGTCGAGACGAGTCGAGGTCGAACGTCGTCGAGTTTTGGATTCTCGAAGGTTGAGCAAAAGTCTAACCGGAGGTCCTGGTTGGCAAACTTCTCCAGATTGGAGTAGGCGAGGACGTGTTCCCCGGGAAAGGGAAAAGTAGGCGTTGGTTCGACCTAGGATTTCATTTGAAATCCAAAGTCATAACTAGACAACTCTGGTTGTCAATCATTAAGGCTAAGGATTATTTGTTTTGTCTTGTGTTTGTTTGTCTTGCAAGAACCTGAAGTTGGAGACAAGATAGGAGACGAACGCAAGAAAACAAGAAACTTGGGAAAGAGCTCCTAGGCGCTTGAATGATTCCCAGGCGCCTGAATAGCTCCGAGGTGCCTGGGATGCAGGCCTTATTTCTATGCCGAGTACACTAGTTCGGATCAAGTTTTGACCGCAACGAGGGCACTTGAAAGGCTATTCAGGTGCTTGAATAAGTACTATATAAAGGGGTTGAGTGCAGTAGTTCAAATCATCAACTTACAAATCCGCTTATTGATTCTGTGCAAAGGAATGCTGAGATGAAGCTCTATGACCAAGGAGGCTCCAGAAGGAAGTGCACGACACTTTGGAGTTCCAGATTGGTTGGGATCATCATCTTCTGTTTTGGTTGCATTTAGTTATAACTTGTAATTCTTTATCATTATTTAGCTTGTACTCTCAACTGTAAGATGAGTTTCTCCGCCTCTGGAAATTTCGGAAAGGAGACTACTAGTGGACAGGTGCTACCCGAAATTAGGCCTTGGACGTACTGACCCTAGGGGGTTGGGAACCAAGTAAATCCCGCGAGTTCTTGTTATGTTCATTTTTGTTTTTATTATTTCACTGCTACTAACAACTTTGATACTAAGCGAACAATCAACGAAGACCCGACGATAAATTGACAAGTCAATATTCACCCCCTCTATCGACGCCACCGGTCCTACATTCATGCCCAGTCCTCGACTAGCTAGGACTTCGTGCTCAACCCTGTAGGTCAAGACTTTGTGCCTAGGTAAACTAGGACTTTCCTGTATACTTAATGAAAGCATTAGATCACCACACAAACTTAGCTTTGAACCCTTTGCCATTATCAAAACTAGGTTTGATCTGGTGCTTCCGACATCAACAATCTCCCCCTTTTTGATTTATGGCAACCTACTTCAAAAGTTAAGTTAAAAAATCTATAAACACGAGATAAACCACAGTTAAGTAATAGAATAAAGTAATTTTCTTTAAGATATGACATATTTTGAAAAAGATTTTAAGTCTCCCCCTTGATAAGTAAACTCCCCCTTAGTTTTAGAACATTTACAATTTTTTAGAAAAAACTTTGAAATATTACATAAAGCTCCCCTTTGATTTGACAGTATCTCCTTGAAGCTTTTTAAAAAATATACAATTTTCACATTAAAAGATTTTCTAATTTCTAAAAAAAAGCTAAGTATAAAAACTTTCATTACATTGAAAAATAATTCTAAGTATAATTTTGAAAAGACTTCTGAGTATCATAAAAGAAACTCTAGGTTAAAGTGAAAATATTTTTGAAAAAATAGAGTTTTTCTTTTTAAAATATTCTTTCGAAAAGAAAGTTTCTTTGAAGAAGGAAAACATTTGAGTTTTAACTTTAACATTTTCTACTATCTCCCTTTGCCATATATCAAAAAAAAATAGTAGATATTCTTTTCGAAAAACTTTAATTAAGGAGAATATTGAGTATCAGAGCCTATGAATTATGTAAAACCATAAAAAATTTTTGAAAAAGTTATTCAAAAAAATGTCAGGTATTAATTTTTAAGAAAGTAAATGATAGGAAACAATTAACAAATTATGAAATAATTGAGCAAGAATTAATGCTAAAGAATAGTTTGTTAAACCAAGTAACAGGATTTGAACCAAGTTGATATTCCTATTGAGTCCAAGCATGATTTAAGTCTAAAAAGTAAACTATAAAAAAAATAATTTGAAAAATAATCAAATCTTAATTCCTTGGGTCCCTATCTAACCCAGTTTGTTACTATAAAATTAAATAGTAGCTTTCACTAGGGTTAGTCAAGTTAAGTAGTCTTATCAAGTTAGACTTTCTAAGCTTGATTACTTAACCTGATTGTTGTTCAATTGTATTTATTACCCCAACTACTTTTCATGCACAGACTTAAAGTATCTTTAGTCAAGACATAGACCTAAGCATCTCAACGCAGTCTAAATTATCAATCAAAGTATCCTAATGCGCTTGTGAGATGTTGACTTCTAAATCTATAGGAGCATGAAAACTAGGGTTAAGTCCTAAGCTAAGCCCATAACGAAGAAATATCTAGTTTTAAAGGGGGTAATTTTTGAAAAACTAAGTCGGAAAATAAAATAAAAAGTATAAAACAATATATTTTTAAGACTACAAATTTTTGAAAAGCAGTTAATAGTTTTTGAAAAATAAAAAAATGATAAGAATCATTTCAAAAACACATAAATGAAAAATAACCCTATTCTACTGAGCATATCCCAAGCTGTCTTCTTAGTGAACTAAACTCAGACTCAGGTAGTGGTTTAGTGAAAATATCAGCTAGGTTAGATTTTGATTCTATGTGTGTAAGTATAATTTCGCCCCTGGCTACATGATCCCTAACAAAGTGGTGTTTTACTTCAATATGTTTAGTTCTAGAATGATGGGTGAGATTTTTGTATGATTAATTGAACTAATATCATCAATGTAGACTTTAGTGTTAGTGTAGGTCAATTGAAAGTCCTTAAGGGTATGCATCATCCATAGTAATTGAGCTATATATTCTCCCAGGGCTATATATTCAACTTCAGTTGTGGATAATGCAACACAGTGTTGCTTTCTAGTGCACCAACTAACTAAGCTATGACCTAACATCTGACAACTTCCACTAGTACTTTTTCTATCTAGTTTTCACCCAGCATAATCTAAGTCAGAGTAGCCTAATAGGTCAAAATTAGAAGTCTTAGGATACCAAATTCCTATATTTAGGGTGCCTTTAATGTACCTAAAAATTCCCTTGACAACATTTAAGTGAGATTTCATAGCACAGGTTTGGTGCCTACCACAAATACCTACTGTAAATAAAATGTCAGGTTTCACTACAAGAAAAAATGCTTTTAATGACATTGAAAAGTGTCATTATATATTATTTATACTGACATTTTTGATATAGTGACATTAAGTTAAAATGTCCTCTATAGTGATGTCGTCTAAAGTTTTATCACTTATGACAATTCTTAATGTCACTATAAAATAAAAATAGTGACAACACTAATAGCATGAATAATTATTATAGTGACAAAAAATAGTGTCACTATAAGATTTGTAATGACATTTATATATGTTGTTTTATTATAGTAATGATGACAAATTTATATGTCCTTTAAAATTATTTATCATGACAATTATAAATGTCTTGAATTTTATTTATAATCACAATAAAAAATGTCACTAATAATAATTTATAAAGTTAATTTAAAATGCCTCGTTATGTAATTTATAGTGACATATATAAATGTTTGCTAAATTAGTCTATAAGGACATTTAAAATTATCATTAATAATTATTTATTATAACATTTTAAAATGTCTTCATATGAGTTTTGTAATGATATTTTTATCTACATGATTTGGTGTTCTATTGTGACATAAAAAATATCATATATTAATAAATATCTCACCCATTTTCAATATTTTCATGATATAAATATTTACGCATATAACTAATTAACATAAACACAAATAAAAATTTTAAATTGAAATTAAAGTGCTAATCAATAATTGATAATTTTTTTGCAATACAAGACTGCCAAATTGGTAACCTCAAAAAATATTTATGCACTAATCACAATCGCAAATGTGCCCAATGTATTTAGTTTAAGAACTAGCAAAAAATTAAATCTCTCCTAAAACAAAACATAATCAAACTTCCAAACTTTGCTGCATCTTCAATCTTCAACCATCACATCTTGAATAAAATCCAATATTCTTGTCACCTACAAAAAAAAATCATATATTAATTTATGTAAATGAAATAAAATTAAAACAAACAAATCTCGACGGTACTAATATTGGCTATCCAAAAAAACTCATTGATCTTGATAAATGAAAGATATCGTTCAAATTTCCATCCCCCTTTTTCCCATCTAGTCATGCATCATTCGATCAAGAAATAATTTTAATTATACTAGTTAAACAAAACAAAACAAAAAAAGTGTTCATCTTCAAGATAACCATGTTTAGACGATTCAAGAGAAAAAGATAAACATAAAAATTTGGAGAAAAAAGAAAGACAACACACATCAACAAAAATAAAAATCTAACCTTATGCACGTAATAGAAGTCTTCTTCATCAACTGTTAACTGCAATAAAAAATTGGCAGTGCTAATACATGCATAACAAATAAAAATTGGCATTCCGAAATGCAGAAGAAAGATGATAGAGTAAAAGTTCAAAAAAGGATAACAAGTAAAGGAGTCAGTGTGCACAAATCTTCACATTAATTCCTAAAGAGTTTGTGTATCTAGCTAGTTATGACTATGAGCAAATGAATAAGACATAGATAAATTCACCGAATTGGCCTATAAAGTAATGAAAAAATGGATAAATTTACCGAATTGGCCTATAAAGTAATGAAAAAAAAAGTACATGAATACTACAATCTCGCTCACCACAATGGATGACATTTCCATACTTATCAGCAAGAACCTGAAAAGCCACAGCAAAGACAAGTGCTGTAGTTAATGAACAGTGAAGCAAAAATTTCCCTGAGACGTTGTTAATCATAGAATTTATTAGTTACATATCCTAGAGTAACCCATACAAGGATTTTTTGGGAAAGAAAAAAAAGTAAATATTGGAAAATAAGCAAACATTACAAAATTTCCTATATGTGATATTTATCTATTATTTTCTTTTATACGGAGTCCTAAATGATAATACTTTCCATTAAAAAGGTTGAGGGGCTCATGATATGGACATCACAGTCGCAGAAGAAGAAATTTCAAGATGAAAAGCCACTGCAAAACAAGAAGCAGCAGCAGGCAGAGCAGTTGAACAGGAATTTCAGTTACAGGTGCAATGCTAGATGCTTCTGATATACCTTTTCCTTCATTCATGACAGTAAAGTTTTGTTTTACAACTTTGCTATATCGTAGAAACAAACTCTTGACCTTACTGATAAAACATTAAATATTGCCTAAACTTTTAGCAGTTATTGTTTTCGCAATTGTATACATAAACTTTCTAATTTTTAACTGACATAGCCATCAATATTTGTAAACTTCCTTTTTTTACCAATCTATAGGACTTAGTAGATTAACTGACCTTTTTTGGTAGTTACCACATTCTCAAGTTCCCTTGCATGATAGACTTTTATAAAGTATATAACATACAAAAACAAAAGATCAAATAAGAGTTATACAAAAGAAAACTATTGATTGCTTATGTATAAAATAAGATTCTACCTCTTTCTTTGGCATTTCCAGTTGAGTGGTTGGTAATCAAAACTGGTAGAGTATTTGCCCCATCTTGAAGTTGAAAATGAGATTTTCTAACTTTTTTATTTTTAAAAGTCATTCCTATCAAAAACAAATTATATAGGATAATTAAAACATGAAATAAGCATTATACCAAGTTCATATTGAAACTTAATATTTTGAAATAAAATTTTCTAAAACTTCATATTTTTTTATATCTAATACCTTGTGTATCAATGTCTTTATGATTTGATGCTTTATCCACGTGGTTATTTGATGCACCTTGTATGTCTTGACAATCTGCACAAATATCATTCTAACACAAAATATAAGCAAATTGAATTTTTAATTATAATCATGAATATTCTGACCTTTTTCCCTAATTTTCACGTTCTCAAATTCCCTTGCATGATAGACTTGAATAAAGTATATCACATACAAAAGCAAAAGATCAAATAAGAGTTATACAAAAGAAAACTATGATTGCTTATATATAAAATAAGATTTTACCTCTTTCTTTGGCATTTCCAATTGCGTGATTGGCAACTCGGGGCACTCTCCAGACATTGGATGTAAGATAAATATCAATTATTATGCATATTTCAAGTATATAGGCATTTAAACATTTAGTACAAAGTCAAAATGATGTCAGAAAGAAATTCAAGGAAAATACAAGGATTGACAAATGACGAATGACCTATCAATCACTACTCTAGAAAGTGTTTGCATAAGCCACTTACATGACTGTGAATCCTTATGCAGTGAGGCTGCCAACATCAGGACCTACTGGATTTTAGTACAGACAATACTGGTTCAATGGACCATTGAAATTGACATCAGGCCAGAATTTTAAACCTTGCTGCAAATTTGATATCATTCAGGATAATAACACCGAATCCAAAATTGCAAACAATTTAAAATTAAAAGACGTTGTTGATCATATCTAGTGCTAAAATTTTACTAAGGGTATGATCTAAATAAGGTTATGAAAAGAAAACAAGTTTTTCCCACAATTCAAGCCTGGTGACTAGCTCATCTATTGTCAGAAGAAGTTAGCAGTTGCTAACCCCAAAATTCATGCACTTGGACAAACAGCTAAATATAAATGACATATAAGAAGCAGATGGAAGTCCTAAACATCAACAAAATTTAACAACAATGGCTTTTAACAGAAAAAGTTGGCAAAAAAAATACAAATCCTGAACCAAAGACAAATCTTACAACAAAAAGGAAAGGGACTAGAAACAAAATGACACTTGAATTAGAAGAATCAACAAAATGGAAAAGACCTAGAAACAAACAATGAGCTAATGACTCCTTCATTAGCCCTTCAACAAATTTTTTTTTTAAAAAAAGAGTGATCAATCAAAAGGTCACAGAGATGGCAAGAGGAATCTTTAAATATCCCTTGAGAAATTAAAATCCCCATGGTAGCAGAACCTATATATATGCAATCAAAAATTAAAAAAAAACAAATATCATGGGGAAAAAACACAGGATATAAATTTGTAAGGCACCTTTATTCAGTTCACCAAAGCAACAACACAAAACTCCACAACTCTTGAACTCTTGCATTCAAAGAAAAGTCACATTAGTTCACCAAAATATCAACTTTCCCTTGATAATTTATCCTCCCCAGTAACAAAAAAAGGTCAGTGCATAAGACAAAGAGCCTAAGACTAGCAATTTATCATTTAAGAATAACAATACAATTGTCAGGTTATAAAGTGTATTCCATAGATCTACGTATTTGTCGATCTAGGAGAATATAGAGTAAAGCACAGCATCAAAATAAACTAGACTTAAGCATATTGATAAAACAAATAAGGATGTTCAACACAAAAAGGATTTAAATGCACATGTAGAGTTGCAAGCAGAACATCCACATAATTGAAACAACAATTTTGGCAGGATTAATAGTCTTGGTAATTCCTTTAGAACTCTAATCTGTTTCTTAATAAACTATGTTCGACAACTAATCAAATCTAAGTTTTTACCTAAGTGAATTCCAAATGGATTCAGTGAGTACCTTAGAGATTTTAGCAATTTACCCTAAAGAGAGCAATGATGGTTAAACCAAGGGCAACATGAGTCATGTTGGCTTAGCTTTCAACTTGCATGGATGTAACTCATAATAAATCGTATGGGTCGTAACTCGTAAGGTTAAGCAAGACAAGAACACGTTAATCCATCAAAATTTGGGGGAAATGGACAAATCTCAGGATCCAGTAGTGGCGTCGCTGCAGTTAGTCCCATTCATCGAGATCGAGTGGCATGGAGGCTGAAGATTAGGGTTGGGTGTCGGAGACAGGGAACCGAACCATAAATCCGCCGAGTATGGATGCGTCTGAGTCATCCCTAGCAGAGAGCCATAAAGAAGAACCAGAGGGTGATTCCGTACCCCATGAGGCGGCCACGAGCGTGAGGTCGCGGCCCCGGCAACGACGTCGCACAGCCCAGACCACGATGGTGGAGGTGCGCTGGTTGGAGGCGCTCGCGTAGGGGGAGGGCTAATCGAGCAGGGAGCAAGGGCACGCTGGTGGAGGTGCGCTGGTTGGAGGTCGGCGCTCGCGTAGGGGGAGGGCTGATCGAGCAGGGAGCGAGTTGCGATTTAGGGATCGCGCGTGACGGTGTAGGTGAAAAGGAGGGACGGCGCGTTAATTGGGATCGCGCGCTGGCGGGGAGGCGAATTGGGCTGTAATTTTTGAGAGGGAATGAGATAAAAATAGAGAATATATTATGACAATAACTAAAAATGTCACGATAATATATCTAATCAGATTTTTATTTTATTAATTTTTAAAATTTTAATCAATGTCATCATAGGTATAAATTAACGACATTTTTTAACAAATGTCATTAAAAAAGTGTTAGGAAAACCATTTTTTCTTGTAGTGTTTGCTAGCGGTTAGATAAAGTAGACTACCTATAGCACTTCTAAAGTGCTTCAAGTCCACTGATTTTTTTTCTGGGTCACTATCTATTTTAATATTAGTTGTGTTGGGTATGACTTGGCGAGTTTCCTAAGCGAATACCTGGTTGATCCGAGAGACCTCTCCACGTCTACGAATTAAAAAATTAATCCGAGTGAAGACCCGTCTCCCATTTACCGTCTTGTGCCATATCGAACGATCCAAATTACAACTTAGCCAATTACCAAAATTGACCTTGTAATTTGCTCGACCGTTCAACCGCGGAAAGGGCGACGAATTGATCACCGACTTTTGTGTTTATGGACGGGGTCCAGTTAAATAATTATTTACTATGATTCACAATCAAAATAATTAAATAACAAACATAAACTAACGAGGCAAATAAATAAGGCACAAAATAATATAACGAAAGGAGCCAAGGAAGAATGTACCTTCCATTATCTTACGATCTTCTACCATATGACCCTCCCCGCTTGGACGTCATGTGGGCGACGATCTACCAAGACCTGTGGTCACCAAGTTGATCCCTTCTCCTTGCACCAACCAATCCCTAACCAAAGGATGTCGTCGACCACTCCGAGGAGATATTCCAAACACAAACCTAATTAATTCTTTCCTCCACTGCTAGCGCCTGAACAACAAGTATCTTGGGGTTCTTGTGATCTGAGCAACTCCAAGTTACACAAGCAACTTATATTCTGAGCAACTCCACAACTCCAACTCATGTTCGCTCCTCCCGAGGACTGCCTCAAGGCAACGCCTCCACGGGGGCTGCCTCACGGCAGCAAGCGCCTCCCTGGGGCTGCCTCACGGCAGGGTGGCGCTGCCCCTCCCTGGAGGCTGCCTCAAGGCAGTGCTACTTGATGGCAGCGCCCCAGAGGGCAGCGCCTCCCTGGGCACTAGCGCTGCCCTCCATGGGCACTGCCTCACGGTAGCGCTCCCGAGGACAGCGCTCCCTTGGGCGCTGGCGCTGCCTGACGGCCGCGCCGCCCAAGGGCAGCACCCCTTGGGTGTTGGCGCTGCCCTCCCTGGGTGCTGCCTCACAGCAATGCTCCCGAGGACAGCGCCCCCTTGGGCGCTGGCGTTGCGTCACGGCAGCGCCTCCCGAGGGCAGCGCCCCTTGGGCACTGGCGCTGCCTCACGGCAGCGCCTCCCTGGACGCTGCCTCATGGCAGCACCTCCCTAGATGCTGCCTCAAGGCAGCAAGGCGCTGCCTCACGGCAGCACCTCCTACGAGGAAGAGAAAGGGGAGGATGAGAGAAAAGAGGCTAGGGTTTTGTGATCTATCAGAATCAACCATCAACTTGGTTCTATGCCACCAAGGGGTATTTATAGGACTACGATAGGGACCATGAGGAGGAGTTGGATCTTGGCCTGCTAATGGATCCAACCCGATCCATTAATGAGGATCTATTCCACTAAAGGGCCCTCATTGAATTACCTCACCAACCCCCATATTTACATATGGGCTCCACTTATTACGAGTCGTCCATCCCCCCGTGTTTAAGATCTCGTATGCCCGTTAATTAATTAAATTACTGACAATTTAAATTAATTAACTTCTGGATCCTTGATTAGTACCACTCAACCTTATCAACGTGCCGGATCAAATCCACCTGCAGGGTTTTGCACAATGAACCTTTTGAGCTCATCAAGGGGGCATCATCATCCTGACTCACCAGGACATGGATTCCATCAATAATCATCGGTACATCATATTATTAATATTATTTCTCAACTTACCGGATCTGTCGATCTAACAGAATAGATCTCGCCCATTGGTAAATCAAAGAAACAATAATTAATAATATATGCCCGATATTATTTCGGGATTAAGGGATCATACTCCATAATAATATCTTGAGGTCCTATCCAATTATTGAATCAGTACAAATCGGATAACCTCAGGTTTGGTCCTACCCAATGTACTCAAAACACACTAGTTTAATTCTATGGTCAAGATCAACCACACCTAATTACACTACAACCATTCCGATGGGTTGTCGAATTCCATCTCAGTTGTGGGTCTCTTATTTATACTAAGCAAGGAACCGATAACACGATCTTCCATGTGATACCACACACCATGTTATCTACAATGCAAAGTAATGGGACTTCGTGTATGTACTATTATAAACAAACACCTAGAGTAGTTGTGATTCTCTTTTCAAAATAAGATGTTCATATAAAGAAATCATGTCTTTCAGTATACACATCCTACAATCTCCCACTTATACTTAAAGACATTGCTGTTCTCAAAATGTCATACATCTGACTCCATGATCTTCCACATACCCAAAGCTCTCACTATCAAGGCATCAGTGCAAAGATCTCCCAGGTTGTCCCCTGATGTAATCTAGGCAACAACAGCCTTTCCTCTCCTGGGTGGTACTTGCGCTCTATGTATTTACTCGCCTTATGAGCTCGTGATTCCTTCGGGTTTGCAACTACACCATTTGTTTATCACAACAAAATGTGATAGCTCTGAGCAAACTAGGAATCACATCGAAGTCCATCTTGAGGTTCCTGAACCATGTAGCTTCCTTTGGCTACCTCTTTACTCAGCTTCATGGTGGAGTCCATCACGCAGTCACTGCGCGACACTCCTCCAAACTATGGTTCTACCTCCTAAAAGTAATCAAAAAACCCCGAGGAATACTTACGTTTTCCCCTATCCGACTGGAAGTCTGTATCCGTATAACCTATAGGGAATTGGTCTGCCCGGTAAACCAGCTTATAATCCTTAGTCCTTCTCAGGCACTAATATAAACCTTTACCGCAATCCAATTTCTTGACCTAGGTTATTCTGATATCTGCTAACCATGCCCACTACAAAGCAGATATCCGGTCTCATTTTTAGCATACATGAGGCTTCGTATGCTAAAGGAACCGCCATTACCTGCTCTATCTCCTTTGATAATCTAAACATATCTCCTTGGATAGAGTAGCTCCATAGCTGAAAAGTTCAAAACTTTTCTTGGAGGTTTCCATACTAAAACGAGTTAAGACACTGTCACTATATGAAGCTTGGGATAAGCACAACATCCTTCTCTGGTGATCCCTTAGAACTTTGATCGCCAAGGATATGTCCTCCTTCTCCTAAGTCCTTCATATCGACTGTTTGGTCAACCATACCCTTATGTCTGATAAAATTTGTCATTGTTGCCAACTGACAAAATATTATCTACATATAGTACAAGAATACCACTACGTTTTCGTCACATTTCTTACATATACAACTCTCATCCGTCCTTTGAACAAATCCATATGACCGGATTTATCTCTTCAAAGTGGGCGTTCCTCGTCATAGGTCTAGGGATCTTGATTCATGGTCGCCAGGACCGAGTCCAAATACTCTCCCAAGAACATGAATCCTTCTCGTTGACCAACAACCCTCCCACTACGACGATGCACCACCTGTGTATTTTCTGTGACACATGGTGCAGTGACTTGTGGTATTTCTTCTTGTACAGTTGGTACTAAGGTCAGAACATCCCCTCTTAATTTTTCAAGAACTAGTATACTCATGGGCTTATGGTTCATTACATAGTCTACTTCTGAGATTCGGGTTTTTGTCCCAACGATTACCCTCTGATCCTTAAGACTATAGAACCACCTTTCGTTCTTCTAGGATGGCCCACGAACAAGCGTACGAGATCTAACCTATCAGTCCCCTCTCAACACATGTGCTGAGCTACCCCAAATCTAAATATGTCTTAGACTTGGCTTTCACCCAGTCCACACTTCTATGGGAGTAGAAAGTACTGACCTAGATGGTATCATGTATGTACGTTGCCGTTTCCAGAACATATCCCCAGAATGAATCCGGCACTCAGAGCAGATCATCATTATCCTATCCCCATAAGAGCCCTTTTCCTTCACTCTATTGCACCGTTCTGCTGGGGCTTACCGGCTGCAGCAACCACGATTTGATCTTTCCCAAGAGGTACCTACCACCACGATTTGATCGTAGTGTCTTGATACTTTTACCTTGATGTTTCTCCACAACCGTCTTGAATTCTTTGAACTAATCAATGATTCAGACTTGCGGCCATCATGTAAATGTATCCTTAACTTTGAATATTCATTTCACGAAGTATTCAAAGCTACCTCTATCCTGGATAGGCATAGGACCACACTAATCAGAATGAACCATTTCTAACATATCTTTGGCTCTATACCCCTCGGCCTTGAAAGGCCGCTTGGTCATCTTACCTTCCAAGTAAGATTCAAAGGTTGGGAAGTTTCCACCACCAATGAACCCGAGGGCCCATCGGCTATCGACCTTTGAATCTTACTAAGGTTAATAAGACCAAGACTTAGATGCCAAAGGTATGTTTGGTTCATCTCAGAAGGAACTTTTCTCTTATCTTGGCTAGATGATGAGCTATTAACAACTGTTCACATTGTGGGAGCTTTTGGTTCTAAAGTGTACCAATTGCCTATCAATATACCTACATAGATAATCATTATATTCCACTTTTCATAAAAAGCAATAGAATATCTTTTATTTAAGAAACTGAACCAGAGTTCTTTCTAAAATTAGGTACATAAAAGCAATCTTAAAACCAAAACTTTATCTTCTAAAGACAAATAAATAACTCCCACTACAATAGTAGTCACCTCCGTAGCATATCCCTTGTAGACAGTAATCTCTTCCTTATCTAGTCGTTGGGCTTCCTGGAACCCCTGCAAAGAACTGCAGACATGTTTAGTGACTTCCGTATCTACCCACCAGGTACCGGTAGATAACAACGCTAAACATGTTACAACGACAAAAGGAAAAGATATACCTTTTTGTCTTGATGACGGGGACAGTTCTCCTTTCAATGTCCAGTCTGCTGGCTCGTGAAGCACTTGGTATCTTCACACTAGCCTTAGGTCCCTGCGATTCTGCTGCCTTCTTGGACTCACCTTGTTTCTTCCTCTCCCTGCCTTTTGGCACAGAAGTAGAAACCTTCTGAGTGACTAAGGCCTGCAAACCTTTATGAAAGAGCCCCTCTGCCCCCTGTGTAGGATCGGTGCCGTCGATAGAGGGGGGGTGAATATCGACCGTGAAATCTTCGGAGAAAACTTTTCGAATCTTCATTCTAGTCAAAGCGTTAGTAGCACAGCGGAAAATATAACGAACGAAGAAAAACACACAACACAGTTTGCACGTGGGATTTTTACTTGGTTCCCAACCCCCAGGGTCAGTACATCCAAGGCCTATGCACGGGAACGCCCGTCTACTATTGGTCTCCTTTCTGAACTTTTCGGAGGCGGAGAAACCCGTCTTACAGTGCAATAATTACAATCACAAATATTGAAAATTGAGTGCGGAATAATAAAAGCAAACCGAACAAACAAGATTTGAAACTCGGCCGATCTGGACCTCCGAAGTGTCGCGCACTTCCTCCTGGAGCCTCCCGGTCGTAGAGTCTCGTCTTTAGCGCGTTGTTGTCACTTGGAAAGCTTAGAATCATTTTGGAAGTTGTGTTTGAAGCTGAGGGGTCGAAGCCCCTTTTATAGGCTTCATTCGGGCGCCTCTGTTGATGGGGCACCCTATAGGGCTTGGTCAAACCTTATCTCCACACTGAACTCGTCGCAACTGATAAAACCTTTGACCAGGGCGCCTACATGAACCCGGGCGCCTGTATCATCCCGGGCACCTGAATGGAAGCCTGTTCTGCCTTCTTCGTCTGAGCTATTTTTTTAGTTCTTTGACCTAGGCGCCCCTATTGATGGGGGCGCCTGGATCCTGTTGGGCGCCCCCATCAATAGGGGCGCCTGGCTTGGCTAGGTTCCAGCTCTATTGTGTTGTTTGCCTGCTTTGTCTTCCATTCTAGGTACCTGCAAGATACAACAATACAAGGCAAATATACACACATTCTTAACCTTAAGGAATTGGTTCTGACTTTGAATTTCCACGAAACCCTAGGTCGAACCGACGCAAGTTCCCACCCCCGAGAACGCGCCTTTCACCTACTCCATTCAGGAGACGGTTGCCACCCAGTCCTTCAGGTGGACTTTTGCTTAGCCTCCGATACTCTCGGATCTCGAGACGTCCGAACCCCTGACCCGTCTCTACTTCTGTTCTTTGTCATCGCTCAGCTAAGTTGCTCAGTCCCTCGACCAAGTCTTCGTGCCCAAACCCTAAGTCCAGGACTTCGGTGCCCAACCCTCGGCCAGGTCTTCTTGCCCAATTCCTTGAACCAGATCTTCAGTGCCCAACCCTCGGCCAGGACTTCTTGCCCAGTCCTCGACCAGGATTTCGTGCCCAACTTCCGATCAGGTCTTCAGTACCCAGCCCTTTGCCAGGACTTAGTGGCAAATCCATGATCAGGACTTAGTGCCCAATTCTTTGAACCAGGACTTATTGCCTAGGTTAACTAGGACTTTCTTTCACTTTGGTTACTTCTCTCTTGACTCCCCTTCCCTTATTAAATGTATCACTGACTTAAGTATATTGTCAAACATTAAAACACTTAGAGGAGGACATTACTGATGCAACTTGCACCAACACCCTGGAGTTCTCCCAGGAGTTCCCTCAACGTATACTCATGCTTATTCATGTTATAGTTGAGCCGAAACTACTCAAAACTTTTAGGCAAAGATTGGAGTATTATATTGACCTGGGTTTCCCCGTCGATTTGTCCTCTAAGAACCTCAATCTCATTGAGGTGGGCCATCATCTTCAGGATATTCTTCGAAGAGCACCTCTTTGTACTCCTCTGCGGAAAGGACAGTGTCTAGGCTTATTTTCCAGTCTATGTAATTGGGGTCACTAAGTTTGTTTTCCTTAAGTATTGTAGCTAGTGGGTTAAAGACTATTTTGAAAATCCTAAGAATCACAACATACACTACTTTAGAAATCGAAAATAAATTGATTCCTCAAAACAATTAATTTTCAAATTTCAACCAACATCCCTATACACCGAGAAATTCGCATACCACGATGGTGTGGACGTATACGAATCCCTACATTCGTAAGAGGAGGTTTTACCCATCGATCTTACTATCTTGTCAACCTAACTTTTTAACAAGTAAGATCAATAGTTGATTTCCTTCGGCTCTGCAAAATAATAACAGTGACTCCGATGAGGAGGATACTATTATTCGCATATAAGTGTGCACTATTACACGACACTAAGAAAATTACTTCCGATTATATGCCTTTCGATAGGGAAGTGCACACGCTCTTCAATAATTTCCTATAGTCTTTTTCGACCCAGCGATCTGCAGAACAAGTCCATCCGATAGGGAGAAAGGCACTCAGAGCTGACGCGCAGACTTGTTTGCATCACTTATCGAATTGTAATGGAAGTCGTGGGACCCTTAGGGTCCTTCTCCTACTTAGTAATTTATCTCGAGGAATTTTCATAGCACTACCACACAACCAAGCACACAACCAATCAACATGAAACAAAATAATGAAAAATCCTAGATTTTCCAACTTTCATGGCCCCTTGGTCTCTCATGTGCCTCCAGTCGTGTCGTCACTTCGTCCACTCCTCCCTTCCTTCTGCGCATGCTACCTTGAGGGATCTCTGAGCCGAAATGAAGAGCTAATTATTTACATCATTGATCCTATACTCCGCGAAGGAGTGTACATGATATCTGGATCAACTGTAAATAAAAAACTCGGCTAAACATGTGCCGTATTTAATTACAAAAATTAAATACCTAGCCTCATCAACCCCGAGGATTAATTAATTACAAAAATTGCAAAACAATCACACAAATAATATTTTGGCCATGAAGTTGGAATCTCGTGCCTGCAACACAAAGTTAGCCTACACACATCCACGCATCATCAAAATAAAATGTATGAAAAATTGCAAAATTAACCAATCCTAAACATACAAAGCCGGAAACCTCAGCTCTGATACCAATTGTTGGGTATGGCTTAGCGGGTTTCCTAAGCGAATACCTGGTCGATCTGAGAGACCTCTCCACATCTACTGATTAAAAAATTAATTCGAGTGAAGACCTGTCTCCCATTGACCGTCTAATGTCGTATCGAACGATCCAAATTACAACTTAGCCAATTACCAAAATTGGCCTTGTAATTTGATTCGCCGTTCGACCGCGGAAAAGGCGACGAGTTGATCGCCGACTTTTGTATTTATGAACGAGGTCTAGTTAAATAATTATTTACTATGATTCACAATCAAAATAATTAAATAACAAACATAAACTGTCGAGGCAAATAAATAAGGCACAAAATAACATAATGAAAGGAGCCAAGGAAGAATGTACCTTCCATTACTTATGATCTTCTACCGTATGACCCTCCCCTCTTGGACGTCGTGTGGGTGACGATCTACCAAGCCCTGTGGTCACCAAGTTGATCCCTTCTCCTTATACCAACCAATCTCTAAGCAAAGGATACCGTTGACTACTCTAAGGAGATATTCCAAACACAAACCCAATTAATTCTTTCCTCCACTACTAGCGCCTGAACAAAAAGTATCTTGGAGTTCTTGTGATCTGAGCAACTCCAAGTTACACAAGCAACTTGTATTCTGAGCAACACCACAACTCCAACTCGTGTTCGCTCCTCCCGAGGACTGCCTCACGGCAGCGCCTCCACGAGGGCTGCATCACGGCAGCGAGCGCCTCCCTGGGGGATGCCTCACGGCAGCGTGGCACTGCCCCTCCCTGGAGGCTGCCTCAAGGCAGCGCTGCCTGATGGCAGCGCCCCAGAGGGCAGCGCCTCCCTGGGTGTTGGCGCTGCCCTCCCAGGGCGCTGCCTCACAGTAGCACTCCCAACGATAGTGCCCCCTTGGGCGCTAGCACTGCCTGACGGCAGTGCCTCCCAAGGGCAGCGCCCCTTGGGCGCTGGTGCTGCCGTCCATGGGCGCTGCCTCACGACAGCGCTCCCGAGGACAACGCCCCGTTGGGCGCTGGCGCTGCCTCACGGCAGTGCCTCCCGAGGGCAGCGCCCCTTGGGCGCTGGCATTGCCTCACGGCAGCGCCTCCTTGGACGCTACCTCACGACAGCAAGGCGCTGCCTCACGGCAGCGCCTCCCACAGGGAAGAGAAAGGGGAGGAGGAGGGGATGAGAGAAAAGAGGCTAGGGTTTTGTGATCTATCAGAATCAACCATCAACTTAGTTCTATGCCACCAAGGGGTATTTATAGGGCTACGATAGGGATCATGAGGAGGAGTTGGATCATGGCCTGCTAATGGATCCAAACGCGATCCATTAATGAGGATCCATTCCACTAAAGGGCCCTCATTGAATTACCTCACCAAATCCCATATTTACGTATGGGCTCCACTTATTACGAGTCATCCATCCCCTCGTATTTAAGATCTCGTATGCCCGTTAATTAATTAAATTACTAAAAATTTAAATTAATTAACTTATGGATCCTTAATTAGTACCACTCAACCTTATCAACGTGCCGGATCAAATCCACCTGCAGGGTTTTGCACGATGAACCTTTTGAGCTCATCAAGGGGGCATCATCATTCTGACTCATCAGGACACGGATTCGATCATTAATCATCGACACATCATATTATTAATATTATTTCCCAACTTACCGGGTCTGTCGATCTAACAGAATAGATCTCGCCCATTGGTAAATCGAAGAAACAATAATTAATAATATATGCCCGATATTATTTCTGGATTAAGGGATCGTACTCCATAATAATATCTTGAGGTCCTATCCAATTATCGAGTCATTAAAAATTGGATAACCTCGGGTTTTGGTCCTACCTAATGTACTCAAAGCACACTAGTGTAATTCTATGGTCAAGATCAACTACACCTAATTACACTACAACCATTCCGATGGGTTGTCCAATTCAATCTCGGTTGTGGGCCTCTTATTTATACTAAGCAAGGAGCCGATAACACGATCTTCCGTGTGACACTACACACCATGTTATCTACAATGTAAACTAATGGAACTTCGTGTATGTACTATTATAAATAAACACCTAGTGTAGTTGTGATTCTCTTTTCAAAATAAGATGTTCATATAAAGAAATCATGTCTTTCAGTATACACATCCTACAAGTTGTCATCAGGGTATTTATGACTTTAGAGTTTATCATTTTGAATTTTTAATTAATTCTTTTGCATATTTAAATTGATGAACATATTTCAATTTTTAGTTTGTTTAATTTGAAGTCCTAAAAAAAGGTTAGTTCACCTACAAGGCTCATTTCAAATTCGCTTTCCATTACTTTTATGAATTCTTTTATGAAATTTATGTTGGTTGAGCCAAAAATTATATCGTCTACATAGATTTGGGCAATGAAAATTTCATTTTCTAAGGATTTAACAAATAGGGTTGGATCAATTTGGCCTTGGTTAAACTCCTTAGAAACTAAGTAATTGGATTGTTTTTCATACAGGCTCTAGGTGCTTGTTTAAGTCCATTTAGGGCCTTTTTAAGTCTAAATACATAATTAGGATGTTCTAAGTCCTTAAAATCTAGAGGTTGACTTACATAGACTTTCTCCTTTATAAATTCATTTAGAAAGGCAGACTTTGTTGGATCGAGAGAATACGATAGAGGGGGGGGTGAATATCGTAAAACGTTTCGGATTGACAAAAGAGCAAATACGCAGCGGAAAAACAAAACACAACAAAAAGACTCAAGTGGTTTTACTTGGTTCGGAGTCGCGGTCGGCTCCTACTCCAAGGCCCACGGTCGTTGACCATTTACTGCGGGCAATTCTATATGAGTGCAAAAGGTTTACAAGAATTGTATAAGTAAATTGCAGTAAATATAACAGTTTTACTCTTCGTGATCGACGCCCGGTATGGATCATACTTCAGTGCAGAGGGTCGTCGTCGGCGCTTGGAATCTCGAAATGGCAGGTTTCTAGAGCAGCGCGTTTGAGTCGAAGAGCGTAGAAGCATTGGAAAGATTGTTGTATGAAGCCTTGGGGTCGAGGGGCTATTTATAGCCTTCTGGGGCGCCCTGAACGTTGGGGGCGCCCCCCCCCCACGTGTCATCCGATCCGAACAAGTCTCGGTCAGCCCTTATCCCACTTGAATAGGGCTGAGAGTTGACTGGGGGCGCCCGGGACGCAGGGGGTGCCCGGGTTGACTCGGTCCGCTGGCTTCTCGCTGTCTTGACTCTATCCGCTTCGTTGGCTTTGAGCCCGGGGCGCCCGAGGCATCCGGGGCGCCCGGGAGCACGGGGGTGCCCGGGAGCACGGGGGTGCCCGGGAGCATGGGGGCGCCCCCCCAGTGAGCTTCTGAAGCGTTCTCTTGCTTTACTTGTTTTTCTTTGACCTTGGGGCGCCCGGGACCTCCGGGGCGCCCTACTCAGCTGCTGCCTCTCTCCCTTGAGGCGTTCTGAGCTGCAGAGACTCGTTCCTTTGGTCCTGCATCTAGGGTTAGTTGCAAATACAATAAAACAAGAATATGTTATGATTATACAGCCTTAGCTGTCTTGGTTCTGACTTTGGGTCTCCAAAATGGAACCCTAGGTCGAACCGACGCCTACTGTTCCCTCGACGGGGAACGCGTCCTCACCTACTCCTCTCAGGAGAATTTACCTGTTGCCAACCGGCTCCTCCGGTTGGACTTTCCCCTAGCAGTTCTTCGCCAGGTGCCTAGCTGTCCTTCGCCAGGTCTTCGGTCCAAGCAGTCCTTCGCCTGGTGCCTAGCAGTCCTTCGCTAGGTCTTTGACTCCTAGCAACCCTTCGCTAGGTGCCCAGCAGCCCTTCGCTAGGACTTTGTTTCCTGGCAGTTCTTCGCCAGGTGCCTAGCAGTCCTTCGCTAGGGCTTTGTGTCCTGGCATTCCTTCGCCAGGTGCCTAGCTGTCCTTCGCTAGGGCTTTGTGTCCTGGTATTCCTTCGCCAGGTGCCTAGCAGCCCTTCGCTAGGACTTTGTTTCCTGCACACTTAATGAGCATGTTAGATAAACATAACATCTTAACTTTTGAACCCTTTGCCATTATCAAAACACAGGTTCGACTTGGGTGTTGTCTGCACCAACAATCTCCCCCTTTTTGATTTATGGCAACCGATTCAAAAAGTTAAGTTAATCAAGACAGTTGATGTAACAGTTTAGTTCCCTCCCCCTGGAAGGAATCTCCCCCTTGGTTTTTCAAAGTTTCGTGGGGTTAAAAAATTTCTAAGTCAAAATAATGGAATTAATTTTTCAATACTTAGAACATTTTTCAAAAGGAGTTTTAGAAATATTTTCCAAAAAAATACATTTTGATTGGGCACTTTTGAGAAAAAATTTTTATACTTAGAAATTTTAGAAAAATAATTTAGTAGAAAATTTTCTAAAACATCTTTTATGTTCTTAAAAGTTTTCAATCTCTTTAGTACTTTTAGAAACTTAGAAACTTTTCTATTAGAGAAGTTTAGAATTAAGTACTTAGAGATATTTTGAACATAGCCTAAGTTTAAGTACTTAGAAAATGCTTTTGAAAACTGCTTGGGTCAAGTACTTAGATTTTGAAAACAATTTAGATTAAGTACTTATACATTTTTGAGAATAAATAGATTAAGTACTTTGAAAATAGTTTTGAAAAAACTTAGCTTAAGCTTTTTGAAGAAAGGATAAAGTTTAAATATAAAGTTTAAATTTTGAAAAAAAAATTAAAGCTCTTCTCTCCTTTCCTATCTCTCCCCCTTTGCCATATATCAAAAATAAAGCAATAGCAATAAAAATAAGTTGCATGACAAAAGAATAATGTGTTGTACTGAACCAATTCAAGATATAAACTGAACCAAAGCAATTTTAATTATCTCTTTAGGGTCCTGTCTATACCATTTAGCTACTTATTAACTGTTATAAATAGTAGTTTTCACTAGGGTTAGTCAGGTTAAGTGTTCTGTTCAAGTTAGATTTTCTAAACTTGACACTTAACCTGATTGCTGTTTAATTTGTATTTAGTGCCCCAATTACTGCAAATGCACTGATCTACATCTTGAATTAAGGCAAAGACCTAAGCATCTCAACCCATTCTAGGTTATCAGTCAAAAGTACCCTAAGGTGCTTGTGAGATGCTGGCTTCTAAATCTATAGGTGAATGCAGTTCTAGGGTTAGGGCCTAGGCTAAGTCCATTTACGAAAAAGCCCTAGTTTTGAAGGGGGTAGTTTTTGAAAAGAAAACTAAGTCGAGTAATTAAAAGTGATAAAAAGATTTTTCAAACTAAGTAACAGTTGATTTTGAAATTAAGTAAAGCAGCTTTAAAATTATTTTAGAAACTGATTTTAAAATCAAGTAAAGTAGTTAAAAAGACAGAAAATAGAGTAAACCTATTCTACTAAGCATAATCCTAACAAAGATCAGATAATCATGAAAAAGCAAATAGTCAACTCCATAAGTCAGCTGGTATGAGAGGGAACCAGCACAGTCATACAAGTCAAACATGAGTCAACCCTACTGAGTAGAGGCAGTCAAACAGTCACTAGTACAATGCTAATCAAATCTAGGAGGAGGGACCAGGATGATCAGAAGAGCCCAGCTGCCAAGATCGAAATAGCGCCATCATCTCGTGATATCGTGCATCGCTAGTCTCTCTATCGGCTCTGCGGGCACTCATATACTCAGTGTAATAGCCCTGATTTGCCTCCATTTCTTCAGCATGATTTGCCTCCACTTCCTCTCGGAGGCTCTGGATCTGCGACTCGAGCCGTGTCACTCTCTCGTAGAGTGTCGGTGGTGGGGGCTCGTCTATGTGCTCACGAACCTCGGCTGCCAGATCTGCGACATCGACCTCAACATCCTCGTCAGAGTCGATCGGTGGTCCGGCTCGCTGGCGTCTCCAAGACAAAACCCCGGTAGCCGAGACCTCTATACCAGCTAGGGAAAAGTTCCTAAATCCTATCTCATCGAAGTCAGTCATCGCGGTCATCTCACCATCGGTGATGTTACGACCGTGAAAATGAAGAATGGAAGTGATGATGTGGCAATAGGGGGTGCGTACCCGCCCCTGAGTGGTAACACTGGACGCATATAGGATCGTATGGAATATGTGTAGTCCAATGTCGATATCAAGATGGTGGATCAGTGCATACAGAAGGAAGGTATGAAATGGTCGCATGGTCGCGACGTCCCTAGTGGATAACGGTAAGATGCAGCGGACTAAAACTCTATAAGGAGCATAGTCCTAGACCTGAAGGTCCACAGACTGAAATCGTCTGGCCAAGGGGTTCCTAGCATTCCTATAGAAGTAGGAGTGTAGAGTATCTAGTGTAATGTGAGAGTAAGGAGCATCAAAAGGAGGATCCCTAGGAGGATAGCAGCAAAAGGTGGACTGGGAGAGTCGTAGTCCGAGAAATCGGTTGAGCAAGGAGGGTGTGATTGTCAAGGGCATCCCTTGAACAGTAGTGACAAACATAAGACCATCTTGTCTAACTATGTTATTATAGAATTCTGCACATAGAGATGTGTTAATGGGATGAGTGCAGAATACAAGGTTATTGAGTTGGTAAAAGTTTATAACATTCATTGTCAGGGGACAAGATTGGGTGAAGAATTGTCTATTTAAGTAGCTCGTTTTTATAGGCTTGTATGTCGTTCGAGCAAACTTATTACAAAGTTCTAAAGTTGGGAACCTAGGATCGGGACTAGGTTCGGTACTGGGGTCTGATTGGTTTGCTCGGCGTTTTCTAAGATAAGAAGCATTCGTTTATAAGAAAGGAATTAAGACAAATAATCTTAAATGCATAAGAGAAATCATACCGGGGAGGCACGGTTGAGGTTGAGGGAGCAAGAGAGTCACTCGGGAGGTGTTAGTTCACCTTGAATGAGAAGAATTGGAGAAGTGAAGAGTTTTGGTTGTGGTAAATGAGTGAGATTTGGGGGCCTTTTATAGGGTTCCGCCGGGCGCCCTGGAGTGGGAGGGCGCCCCGGTGTGTGAGGGCGCCCCGGAGGGCGAGGGCGCCCCCCGTAGGCTGCAGCTGCCTCTTGGCAGCTTTTTGCTTTTGACCATGTCTATGGGGGCACCCGTGAGGACCCAGGCACCCTAGTCAGTTGCTTTTGCAGCTTTTTGCCTTGAAAGAGATAAAAGGGAAAAGGAGGGGGCGCCCGAGGGTTCACGGGCGCCCGGGCTAGATTAGATTGACTTGTTTGACTGCTTTTGACTAGTTTTGACCAGATTTGACCTGTTTGACCAGGTTTGACTAGTTTTGTCTAATTTGACCAGGTCAACTTAGTTCTAACTTACAGTGTTTGTGCTTGACAAAAATATCAAATGGGCTTTAGTTAAATTAAACCTAGCTATCTCATCCAATATAGAGTTATCAATCACGTTAGCCTTATAGGTTTTGTGAGACATGTTTTAATAGATAGAAATATATATATATTTTTAAAAAAATATGATTTATTTTGAAAAAGTTGAATTAATTTTAAAAACAGTTGATTTTGAGTTTATTTAAAAAAATATTTGAATCTATAATTAACTAAAAATTTGTGTTAGATTCGAATTTTACAAAGAATAATTTGAATTTGAATTTCAAAAATTGGCTTCCAGGTCTTGGCGAGGCACTAGGCCTTCTTTGGCCGTAGCCTTATTGGATCATCAACCCTTTCCTTGACAAAGCCTTTTAATGAAATTTCATTTTCAAAATTATTTTTTGAAAAATTCTGGTCTAACTAGTTTGGGTCTTAGATCGGTAGCTTCGGCTAGTTTCACCAGTCTAAAGAGACCAAGTAGAGTATACTTGACCTTATTAGAATTGGCTTCTCTAACGTACTATCATCTCACCACCACCCAATACTATGTTGTTTAAATTTCAGTTAAGTTGGTTCAGTCCTTAAACTAACCATTTCTAAGTCTAAGCATAATAAATTGCAAAAATTAAATAAACAAGCAATCATGCAATTTGAAAACAAGAATTAAAATTTATCTAACTATAAATATTGTTTTTAATTTGGCTCCCCCCGGACTAAAGCCTCGGTAGTGATTCGGCAAGATGTGAATCTTGTCCTTGGGGATCCAATACTAATTTGATCCAGTTTGTTTATTCAGGCACAGTTTGGGTACCCATGCCTGAACTTTAGATCTGGACTGGTTCAGTACAGCATAGTAGGATCTTTGTTTAGATTTGGTTCTATAGCCTAATCCGGATCGATTTAGAACCGACTTCTGTTTTCCAAGAATCATGTCAAGACCCTTAGAACTAGAAGTGAACCGTTCTAAGGCTGATCTAAGGTCCTTGACTTGAGTTTTCAAGGAGGAGTTCTCTTTCTCAAGTTTTTCAACTTGAGTAGAGGTTCCTTCTTGAACCTTCTCAGTTAAGGATCTAGAGTCAGCTCTCTCTTTCAGGAGATTTACTTCCTGTCGGAGAGATTCGACTCAGAGTTTGGCTTTCGCCAAATCTCGAGAAAGATAGGAAATTAATTCATTTAACTGATTTTTTGAAAAACCACTTACAGTTATTTCGCCGTCCTCTGAGAATGTAAGTTTGCCGTCGTCCGGCTTCGACTCTGACTCGGTCTCGATTTCTTCTGAGGCGGTTAGTGCGAGCAGGTTCGACTGTGGGACCTCTTCTTCTTCTTCAGAGGAGGACTCGTCCCACGTTGCATGAAGTGCCTTCTTCTTTTTCGTCTTTTTTGTTTCCTTCAGATTGGGGCATTCAGTCTTGTAGTGGCCCTTCTTCTTGCACTCGTAACAGGTCACGTTGGGTTTGTTCTTTTCATTTGAGGGTTCATCTTATTCTTCTTTTCTTCGGCTGGCTTTTCTTCTATTGGTCTGGTTTTTTAGCTCTTTGTAATAGTCCTGGGCTAGCCGAACCATCTTAGGCCGATTTCCTTCGTTGTCTTCTGAGTCTGAATCTGAATCAGACTCGGGTGCAGGTTGAGGCTTCTTTTTGGTTGTCTTTCCATCTTTACGTGCAACGAAAGCAATGCCTTTCTCGGCCAGATTGCAGTTAGTCTGCTCATGCAATTCTAATTCAGAAAACAGTTCATCTAATTTAATTTTAGAGATGTTCCTTGAAACCTTGTATGCATCTACCATAGATGCCCACAAGGTGTTTCTCGGGAAAGCGTTAAGAGCGTACCTTATTAGGTCACGATTTTCTACCTTGTGACCGATTGTGTGTAGTCTGTTCATTAACTCCTGAATTCTGGCATGGAGCTGGGCTGCTGTTTCGTTGTCATTCATCTTGATCGTGTACAGCTTGTTCAGGAGGAGATCTCTCTTGCTGATTCGAGTATCTGAAGTTCCTTCGTGCAGCTCGATCAGTTTGCCCCACAGCTCCTTTGCACTGTTGAATGGTCCTACCCGATTCAACTCTTCCTTGGTTAGGCTGCATTAAAGTGTCTAGGTTGCTTTGGCATTAGCTTCAATTTTTCTTTTCAGAGCGGTATCCCACTCAGCGTAAGACTGTGGCACTCCTTCAGCGTTTTTTGGAATCTCCAGTCCAGACTGGATGATTATCCACATGTCCACCTGAGTTTTCAGGTGGACCTCCATCCGACTTTTCCAGTAGGAGAAGTCCTCCCCACTAAAAAGTGGTGGTCTGGCTGTGTTGAATCCTTTTTGCATGGTCATTTATTTGAAAATAAGAGTAAAAAGGAAAGAAATATCCCAAGACTTGGTCTTGGATTAGTAGTGCGGGAAGAAAAAGAAATTTTATCGAGGGGTGTTGCACCGTTCTCGATTAACGATAAAAATTCGTAAAAGAAAAATAAAAATCGAAGAAAATCCGAAAATTCTCAAATTGGTGGTTGCACCAAATTTGATCTACCCCGCTCTGATACCACTTGTTGGATCGAGAAAAACGATAGAGGGGGGGTGAATATCGTAAATTGTTTCAGATTTAGAGAGAGAATGCACAGCGGAAAATTAACACAAAAACCAAACGCAAACACAGGGATTTACTTGGTTCGGAGTCGCGGTCGGCTCCTACTCCAAAGCCCACGGTCCTTGACCGTTTACTGCAGGCAATACTATAATCGCGCAAAATCTTACAAACAGTTGTATAGAAGTAAGTGCAGTAAGAATACAATTACGAATTGACTCTTCGTTACCGACGCCCGGTGTAGATCGTTCTTTGGTGCATAGGGTCCTTGTCGGCGCTAGAATCTCAAGATGGAGGATTTCTGGAGCAGAGCGCCTAAGTTGAAGAGCGTATTGGCATTGGAAAACTTGGTGTTTTAAGTCTTGGGTTCGAGGGGCTATTTATAGCCTTCTGGGGTGCCCTGAACGTTGGGGGCGCCCCCCACGTGTCAGCTGATCCGAACAAGTCTCGGTCAGCCCTTATCCCACTTGAATAAAGCTGAGAGTTGACTGGGGGCGCCCGGGTTGACTCGGTCCGCTGGCTTGACTCTATCCGCTTCGTTGGCTTGAGCCCTGGGGCGCCTAAGGCATCCGGGGCACCCGGGAGCACGTGGGCGCCCGGGAGCATGGGGGCGCCCCCCCCCCCCAGTGAGCTTCCAAAGCGTTCTCTTGCTTTACTTATTTTGCTTTAACGTTGGGGGCGCCCCGGACCTCCGGGGTGCCCTACTCAGCTGCTGCCTCTCTTCCTTGAGGCGTTCTGAGCTGCAGAGACTCGTTCCTTTGGTCCTGTATCTAGGGTTAGTTGCAAATACAATAAAACAAGAATATGTTATGATTATACAGCCTTAGCTGTCTTGGTTCTGACTTTGGGTCTCCAAAATGGAACCCTAGGTCGAACCGACGCCTACTGTTCCCTCGAGGGGGAACGCGTCCTCACCTACTCCTCTCAGGAGAATTTATCTGTTGCCAATCGGCTCCTCCGGTTGGACTTTTTCCCAACAGTCCTTCGCCAGGTGCCTAGCTATCCTTCGCCAGGTCTTCAGTACCAAGCAGTCCTTCGCCTGGTGCCTAGTAGTCCTTTGCTAGGGCTTTGTATCCTGGCATTCCTTCGCCTGGTGCCTAGCAGTCCTTCGCTAGGGCTTTGTATCCTGGCATTCCTTCGCCAGGTGCCTAGCAGTCCTTCGCTAGGGCTTTGTGTCCTGGCATTCCTTCGCCAGGTGCCTAGCAGTCCTTCGCTAGGGCTTTGTATCCTAGCATTCCTTCGCTAGGGCTTTGTGTCCTGCACAGTTAATGAGCATGTTAGATAAACATAACATCTTAACTTTTGAACACTTTGCCATTATCAAAACACAAGTTCGACTTGGGTGTTGCTGCACCAACACATTCCACTAAAGAATCTTAATTGAACTTCCTCACCAACCCCCATATTTCCATATGGACTCCACATATTACGAGTCGTTCATCCCCCAGTGTTTAAGATCTCGAATGCCCATTAATTAATTTAAATTATTGACAATTCAAATTAATTAACTTCTGGATCCTTGACCAGTACCACTCAACCTTATCATCGTGCCGGATCAAATCCACCTGCAGGGTTTTGCACGATGAACCTTTTGAGCTCATCAAGGGGGCATCATTATCCTGACTAACCAGGACACGGATTTCGTTAATAATCAACAGCACATCATATTATTAATATTATTTCCCAACTCACCGAGCCTATCGATCTAACAGAATAGATCTCACCCATTGGTGAATCCAAGAAATAATAATTAATAATATATGCCCGTTATTATATCGGGATTAAGGGATCGTACTCCATAATATAAACTGAGGTTCTATCCAATTATTGAGTTAGTACAAATTAGATAACCTTGGGTTTTGGTCCTGCTTAATGTACTCAAAGCACACTAGTGTAATTCTATGGTCAAGACCAACCACACCTAATTACACTACAACCATTCCGATGGGTTGTCTAATTCCATCTCGGTTGTGAGCCTCTACTTATACTAGGCAGGGAGCTGATAACATGATTTTCCGTGTGTCACCACACACCATGTTATCTACAATGCGTAGTATTGGACTTCATGTATGTACTAATGTAAACAGGCATCTAGTGTAGTTTGTGATTTTCTTTTCATAATAAAGATGTTCATATAAAGAAATTCATGTCTTTCAGTATACACATCTTACAGCTCCCTCAGCCTACAACGCAATCCTGGGTCGACCGGCCCTTAACGGGTTCAGAGTCGTTGCCTCCACCTTCTACCTGAAGGTTAAGTTCCCGGTAGGGGACAAGGTAGGAGAGGTCAGGGGCGATCAGAGGGTAGCCCGGAGATGTTACGTCGACGATGTACGAGTAGAGAGCCAGAAGGCGCCACGCCCCTTCTTAGATTGCAACATGGTATAGGCCTCGCCATGGGCTGAATTGCGTGAGGACAAGGAAGAAGTCCAGCTTCTCCCTAATCAAGAGGAGGCCAAAGTCAAAATCGCGACCAGGCTGCTCGAGGAGCTCAAAGAGCCCTTGCTGGAATGCTTGACTCGGAACCAAGACGTTTTCGCCTGGTCAGTCAAAGAACTAAAAGGTGTTCGACCAGAGGTGGCGGAGCATCACCTCCACGTGTATCCCCATGCTCGACCGATTAAGCAGAGAAAGCGGGACTTTAGCACCGAGTAGAATAAAGTGATCCGGGCCGAGATCGAAAAGCTACTAGAAGCCGGCCATATTCGGGAAGTGTAGTTCCCGGCTTGGCTAGCCAACGTAATGTTGGTACCCAAGCCCGACAATAAGTGGAGAGTCTACATCGACTTCTGGGACCTCAACAAGGCGTGCTCGAAAGACTGCTACCCTTTACCCCGGATAGATTAGATGGTAGACTCGACGGGCGGCAGTGAATGCATCTCGATGCTGGACGCATACCAGGGGTATTATCAGGTGCCCCTAGCCGCTGAAGATCAAGAGAAAGTCAGCTTCATCACGGCAGATGATACCTACTACTATGTCGTCATGCCGTTCGGCTTAAAAAATGTTGGAGCAATGTACCTGCGAATGATGAATAAAGTCTTTCGGACTCAGATTGGGCGGAACATTAAGGTGTGCGTGGATGACATCCTGATCAAGTCCACCCAAGCGGGAGACCTGATTGCCGATGTTGAGGAAGGCGACGAAGCAAGGAGCCTATTTATAGGAACTGGAGAATGACAATCGTCATCCAGCGGTGAGTGGAAAAGAGGCGGGCTCGAGCCGACACGGTTCGATCGAGCTAAGGACGGCTCCCAAAACCACGGATCACATGTGCGGGCCGAACATTCGTGAAGAGGGGAGACATTGTTAGTAGGAGCCCTAGAGCCAATTATGTGATGATTGACTAGAGGCATTTTGTATCATATTCTATTATTAATAAAAGCATGTTTGGTTATTATACTTACTTTGTATTCTGTGTCGAATGAGTAAGTATAATAATGTCCTTGTGTAGTAGGTTCCTATCTACATTATATCGATTGGTTGAATCGATAGTGAGATAATGTAGAGAACCCTACACTAAACTATTCCTTGTCAAGCATCAATTATTCAGGGACAATATTGATGCATAGAGACTAGCATGTAGGTCAACTGATGACTTGAGCTCACAAGTCATGGATATGTGATATCAAGTTGACACATGAGTATACATTGGAGAATGTGTACTGAATGATCCGCCATGAGAAAGTTTCATAGATTGTCATATGAGTGTCATAGACTTTCTCATGTGACTATTGGTATGAATAGTCCTTAGACCTGAAGTCACCATGGTTCCCTACATAAGGAGTTATGTACTTTGGTATCATCAAACGTCACCTATAACAGGGTGGATTATAAAGGCGATCACTGGGTATGTAATGAATTATACGGAGGGATGTGAGTAATGTAGATGGGATCTATCCCTCCCATATGACGGGAGTGATATCTGTGGGCCCCTTGATCGAGTAGGACTACTGAAACGCATGGCCATGCTCAGATGAGTCAATATGAGATATTGAACTCATTTGTTTGAGTGAGTCTACTTGGGGATCAAGAAACATAAGATTGATTGAGGATGACACGGTCTATGCCTCATTGGTCAATCTAGATATCAAGGATAGAAGGACAAGGTCATACACTGTCATAGTCACGGAGGTTTAATCGGATCTCGACTTTTCTTGTTACTTGGGTAGCAATGATGCATTGCTAGATGCCGCTCATTGCTTATGTGTCTAAGGTGTTAGGCGCATTGCCAACGCCACGAGAACCTATTGGGTCACACACAAAGGACACAATACTTCAGGAATTCTGTTCGGCTGTAAGGAGCCCGAGTTGGAGAACTCGGGAGTCCGAGCCCGAGTTGGAGAACTCGGGAGTCCGAGCTCGAGTTGGGAACTCGGGAGTCCGAGCCCGAGTTGGGGAACTCGGAAGTCCGAGCCTGAGTTGGGAACTCGGGAGATCTGAGCTCGAGTTGGGAACTCGGAGGCGTAGGTCGGGAGCTCGGCGCTTGGCAGACTGAGTCGGAGCTCGGCAGACTGAGTCAGAGCTCGACAGACTGAGTAGGAACTCGGCAGACTGGATCGGCACTCGACAGACTGGGTCGGCACTCGGCAGTCGGGGCTCGGCACTCGGCGGTCGAAGCTCGCCACTCGGGAGACTTGGTCGGGAGACCGAGTCGGAAGCCCGAGAGGCCCGGTCGGATTTGCATGCAGGAAAGAGAAAAGTCTCTCTTCATTGGATGAAGAGAAGATGAAGAGTCACATGGAAAGATGTGCTCTTCATTGGCTATAATGAAGGGAAGGCAAAGAGACAAATGACTCTTGGTATTCATGGTATGAATATAAAAGGGGTCAAGTCATTTTCGAGTCACAACTAAGTGTGCTTTCTTCTTCCCTTCCTCTCTTCTTCCTCTCCTCCACTCTTGGCCGAAACTCTACTGTAGAGTTCTTGGTGTTTTCGAGCTACCTCAAGTTGCTAGCACAACTAAGGTAGTTCTCCCAAAGTTGAGAGATTGTGTCTGTGTGGATACGAATAGAGACACGGATGTTTGAACGTGCAAGAGATCCGGCGCATCTTGGACGAGCGGGATACACGAAGGGCACTCTTCAAAGGACACTTTCTCATCTAGTTTGTTCTATATAATAATATATACGGTAGAACCACACCAACCGAAGAATGGAATCAAGATTCCGGGAAGAAGGAAGGAATTGCACCCGCTTCTTCTTCTTCTTACGGTGGCTGCTTGGTGGCCAAAGGTGGCTGAAGCTCACGGCGGCAAGGGGGGGCTCCTTTAGGGCCGGCGGCACTAGAGAAGGGAGAGGAAGAGAAGGAGAGGGAGAGGGCTTATTCCTAGATCTCTTGGATTGATTTCCAAACCTTGCCTTGGTTCCTTTATATAGTAGCCTCTCAACCGCCAAGTCTCCTTTTTATGGAATAAATTTTCATAAGAAATTTATCATATAAATTTTTCTATGAATTATTCCATCATGCCAAGTTTTTATCATAATTGAATTTATAATAAAACAACCATGTCTCCCTTTTATTTATGGAACAAAATTTCATAAGAAATTTATTATATAAATTTTTCTTATCATGGAAAATCAATTCATAATTGATTTTATAAAATAAAATAAACTATTCAAGTTTATTTTAATTTCCATGAAAATAATAAACCAAACCTCGGTTTGTAAAATTTATATTATCCATAATTTAATAAAACAAACCACACTTGGTTTATTTTATAACATGAACCAAACAATTTGGTTCTCCTCTTTTTGTTGTGGCCGGCCAAGCAAAGAGGGCGGAGACCCTCTTTGGTCGGCCACATCCAAGCCTTGACCCAATGAATTAAACTCATTTAATTCATCCAATAAGTCTTCAAAAGACTTAGCCATCTTACGCTTCCGATGCGTCTCTGAAAAATTCAGATTCGACTTATCTCTCTTGATCGGAAAATCTAATTTTCAACTCGTTTTAAATCCCTCAGATTACTCGTAGTGCGTGTGACTAAATAAGCTTTCGATTTATATTGGTCGTCTATAATTAACCAATTATAGAACGATCATGAGTGGCACCTAGTAGTACATCATGATCCCCAATTAATCGAAAGATCAACGGTTGACCTCAGAAATGATTCTGAAACCCTTCAGCAGCTATAATCAATCGTGCCTCATTCCCTTCACCATCTTATACCCACTTGGTTCAGGACATGATCTATGTGTGTCAGTCCCCACTAGGCTAACTACGTCACACCTAGCCCAAGTAACTTTTTCTCGTCCTACGGATTCTAATTACTCTCATGTACTAAGAGATCCATACTCTGAACATGTCATGCTCTGGCCAGAGGCTTCGAGTAACAATCCGACGACAGACCTTGGGTATACATCTCCTCGCAAGGAGTGGTGAATCCTTTGTAGGCTGTTCAAACATCTTCGGGCACTTCGGCTTATACCCAATCATCCTGGGTCCACACCTCCTTGGAGATGCTTGCTTAAGATGTCAAAGTATAAGTCTCCATGACCAAGATGACTTGAACACCGCAAGTCAAAGGAACATCGCACTTAAGCTGCAGTAAGAACTTCATCGACATGTCTATATGTAGACTACCATATGAAGATTTACAGCCAGTCACTCCAATGAACTAGTTCCCTTAACTAGCATTTATGTTTATCTCCGGACATCCCAATGTCACCAGCCAGTGAGAATCGGCTGATTAGAGAATAACCCATGCTAGTCTCAACAGAATTGATAGTGTCCGTATCTATCAATTCATCGACTAGGGACAATTTCAATACTTCACAATTGCACATGTAGAGATAATCACTAGTTGTGAATTCATCACAAATTCTCTCATGCTGTGAATTGTATTGCGGACATTCAGTAAATGAGTTTAAGATCTCAATCAAATACACAGACATGTATACTCAAATAGTGAATATTCATTTATAAATGATTACAATCATAAGGCGATTGCCTTAGGACACTTCTCTCATATTACTAATAAACTCCCACTTGGCCTAATGTCAATCGCTACGGTATCCAATACCACAGGCTCTAACATGACCCTCAAACTTACTTTGAGGCAAGACCTTAGTTAAAGGATCCGCTAAATTCTTTCAGTGGGAATTTTCTCAATTTGTATATCATTCCTACTTATAATCTCTCTGATCATATGACAGCGATGAAGCACATGTTTGGATCGCTGATGAGACCTTGGTTCCTTTGCTTGTGCAATAGCTCCATTGTTGTCGCAGTAAACCGGTATTGCTTCATCAATGGTTGGAACCACACCAAGTTCGGAGACAAACTTCTTGATCCAGACTGCTTCCTTTGCTGCTTCCGAAGCTGCAATATATTTCGCTTCCGTGGTAGAATCCGCTACGGTGTCTTATTTGAAACTCTTCCAACTTATTGCGTCTCCATTCAAAATAAATACGTATCCAGACTGAGATTTGGAATCATTCTTATCTGTCTGGAAACTGGCATCTGTATACCCACGTATTACCATATCACCTTCTCCATATATTAGGAACACATCCTTAGTTCTTCTTAAGTACTTAGGGATTGTCTTGACAGCCGCCCAATGATCCATTCCTGGATCAGACTGGTATCTGCTTGTGATGCTCAGACCATACGATACATCGGGCCTAGTACATAACATAGCATACATGATAGATCCTATCGTAGATGCATAAGGAATCTTATTCATGCAAATCCTCTCGTCTTCTGTGCGCGGACACATAGACTTTGAAAGGTTGATCCCATACCTGATGGGAAGGTAACCTTTCTTGGATTCCGACATGCTAAACCTTTTTAGCACTCGGTCTATATATGTAGACTGCGAAAGACAAAGCAATCGTTTTGATCTATCTCTATAGATTCTAATCCTAAGGATATAGGTTGCTTCTCCCAGGCCTTTAATGGAGAAAGTTTTGGACAACCAAATTTTAACTGACTGTAAGACTGATATATCGTTTCCTATAAGTAATATGTCATCGACATATAATACTAGGAATACGACTGCACTCCCACTAACCTTCTTGTACACACAAGGTTCGTCAGGATTTTATGAGAAATCAAACTCTTTGATTGTCTCATCAAAACGGATGTTCCAGCTCCTGGATGCTTGCTTCAGTCCATATATGGATCGTCGAAGCTTGCATATTTTGGTTTTATCAACCGATGTGAAACCTTCAGGTTGTATCATGTATACATCCTCAAGCAGGTTTCCATTAAAGAAAGTTGTTTTCACATCCATTTGTCATATCTCATAGTCATATTGAGCTGCTATGGCCAGGAGCATCCGAATGGATGTAAGCATAGCTACTGGTGAATAGGTTTCGTCATAAATCTATTAGATAGATAACTTTGTACGAGTTTTATTTCGCTTGGATCGCTCGTGGGTTCTTGTTTCCGCTGTGTTTTTATTGTTTTGTGCCGGGAGAACCCAACAGACATACTCCTCGTTACTCGGAAAATGAATGGCCGATAAACACGTATCCCCAGTCATTAAGGTCGTAGTTAAAGAAGGGATACGCAGTGATTCTGCAATGGGAAGGTGAAGAGACATTTGATAAGACAACCTGTTGTCTGAGTGAATCGCTAACTCCTGGGCGACTCATCGACATGTCTATATGTAGACTACCATGTGAAGTTTTACAGCCAGTCACTCCAATGAACTAGTTCCCTTAACTAGCATTTATGTTTATCTCCGGACATCCCAATGTCACCAGCCAGTGAGAATCGGCTGATTAGAGAATAACCCATGCTAGTCTCGAACCTAGCTACGGGGGCGGACGGAGAGAGAAAGGTGATACACGAAATTTCATCGCGCGCGAGTACTGTTCCCTGGCGGCTTGGCCGGCGGCGGCCGATTTTACCGCTGCGATGCTGTCTGTTTTCCCTCCCCTGGTTTCTTTCAAAGCTTCTATCCCTTCGGCGCACATCTGCGATGGTGTTTCTCATCAAAATACTCTCTTCGGGGGGGGGGGGGGGGGGGGAGGCGGCGCCAGAGAAAGAATCTTTGGTAAATGCTAAACCTATTCAGGAATCTACAGCAGATGGTGCCCCAGATAGTTCTCCCTCTCAAGCAAATCTGAAATCAAAAGTATCATATGTTGAAGCCATTAATCCTGTTTCTCCCAGATCGACTAAGAAGAGCTTTGTGGATGTTGGAGCTAATTACAAGCCGATTTCAATCTATAATAACAAACCTGGCATTTTCTACTCAGAAGATGAAATTTCAGGTATGGCGTCTCCTTTTCAATTCTCCTTAATTGGCAAATTCTCAGGTTGGCGACCGAATAAAGCAATCATTGATCAAGCTTTCAGTAGTTTTGGGCTTTCTGGCTTCTATAATATTCGTTTATTACGTTCTGGGTATATTTTTATACATCTTAACTCAATTGAAGACATGGCGCGGATCTGGTGCCGTGGAGTTTGGTCTATTGGAGGTGTTCCACTGAGAATTTTCAAGTGGACGCCGCATTTCTCGTATGATGTGAGTCGGCAATAGCTCCAATTTGGATTCAGCTGCCAGATCTTCCTATACATATGTTTAATAAGCATAGTTTATTTTCAATGGCAAGAATAGTTGGGAAACCAATTAAGATGGACGAAGGTACAGCGGATGGAACCAAACTCTCTGCTGCTCGTATTTGTGTGGAGCTTGATCTGTTGAAACCCAGAATTGAAGAATTCTGGATTGGCATTGGGGTTGAGAAGCGCCTTCAGAAAGTTTTATATGAAAAATTACCTAAATATTGCGTGGATTGTATGCACTTGGGCCATTCAATAGATGAATGCTATGTAATGGGAACAAGACAAAACCGTTATGGTTATCTGAAGAAAAAACTAAAGCTGTGGAAGATGATTTGAGACCTCAACTCAATAATAAGATTTATCATAATACTGGCCTTTCTCCTTTAGAAGAGCAGTCATTTGGTATAGAAGTGAAACAAGCTGAGAAACAAAAATGGGTTCTGAAAAAGAAAATTTTTGATTCCAGTGGCAAGGAAGCCAATGTGGCTGATAAAAACACAAATCGATTTCAGCCTTTAGCTGATTTAGATAGTGGTGATCATGGAGGTAAGGATTCCTTTATTGCAACTCAAATTGTTTCAAGCAGTGTTTTGCAGAATTGTAATGAAGATAGAGTGTTTTTGGGTGATGGTGATACTAATAAAGATGAGATTGTGCATAATGGGATTGACCTGGAAGTTATTCCATCAGGGGACAAGTATACTAGCGCAAAAAATATTGAGAGTGTAATAAACATTTCAGCCCCTCCAATGGTAGAATTTCAGCAAGCTACCTCAAATAAACAGCCTTGGGTTGAGCATAACGTTGCTAATTCTGATGTCATTGCTAAATCTTTTGTGGAAGAGGAAGACACAGATAATGAGGTTGTGGAACAGATACAAAGATCATCTTCCTGCAATTTAGCAGATTTGGTGACTCAAAAAATAAGTAAAGGCAAAGTGATAGGGAAAGGGAAAAAATTCTTTAAAACTTCTGAGTCTTTTCACTCGGCCTGGATGAAGTCCGTAGAGTCACCAGAAGTAAGACACAAAATCAAAATGCTTCTACTTCAAATCATTGCTAATGGCAGGTATTATTTGGAATATTAGAGGTATCGGGAATGAAGCTTCACTAAGTAGATCTCATTTTCTAAAAGAAAAGTTTCATTTGAACTTCTTGGCTATTCTTGAACCTTTTATTAAACTTGAAGAGAATTTTATCACTAGGCGTTTAGGCCTTGCTAATGCCATTTGCAATTGCTCTGGGAAAATCTGGTTTTTATTTGATGCTAATATTGATCTTGATTTGATTTTGGATCATGAGCAGTTTCTTCACATGAAAATTAGTTCTCAGATTTTTCCCATTAAAATGTTTATTACAGTGGTTTATGCTAAATGTTGTCAATCAGATAGAGCTGTTCTTTGGGAGAAACTCTCAGCAATTAAACCTGATGATTCAGAATTTTGGCTTATTGGAGGAGACTTTAATGTAATCTCTAGTCCAAGTGAACATTCTAAAGGCTTTATTTCAAAACCAGGACCAGTTAATGATTTTAATTCTTTCCTTATGTTAGCTGGTCTTGTGGATGCAGGTTTTGTTGGTGATAGATTCACTTGGACAAATAATAAAATCTGGAAACGTTTGGATAGAGTTCTGTTATCTTCCTCTTGGAATGCCAAGGATATGTTAGTTCGGGTTGAACATTTAAGTAGAGCTGCTTCTGATCACTGCCCATTGCTTATTACTTTTCCAAATTTCCCAAAACCTGCTGCTTCATTTCGCTTCCAGAACATGTGGATTAAACACCATAATTTCTTGCAAACTGTTACTTTGAATTGGAGGCTGCCGACTGCTGAAACAGGGCTCAGGAAACTGCAATCTAAATTAAAAAGGCTGAAAGAACACCTAAAATGGTGGAATTGGGAGGTTTTCGGTAATATCCATGAAAACATTATTAAAGCTGAAGAAAGTTTTGCTGAAGCTGAAAGAAACTTTGATTCAGATCCTTCGGATGTTAACAAAAGAATCAAATCTCAGAAACAGGCTCAGCTCTTTAATTTGCTTCATATGGAAGAAATTTATTGGCAACAAAAGGCCGCAGTTAAGTGGCTGTCAGATGGCGAAAGAAATACCAAGTTTTTTCATGATTTGGTTAATAAAAAAAGATTAGCTAGCAGGATCTTTAGAGTTTGGGATGAAGGAATTTGTTTAGACAAACCTGAGCTAATCCAAGCTTCAAGTTCGGCCTATTTTGAAAAATTATTAACTGGTGAAAGTTTTAATTGCGATGATATTTGCTTTGATCAAATTCCTTCTTTGATTGATTTTGATGACAATGCTTGTCTGTCTAAGCTTCCGGATTTGGAGGAAATAAAAGGTATTATAGGGGAAATGTTTTTGAACAGCACGGCGGGTCCGGATGGTTTCTCAACTCAATTCTATAGATCCTGCTGGGATATTATTAAGGATGACTTATTGGAAGCTGTTTTGGATTTTTTCCGAGGTAGTTCAATGCCAAAAGGTATGACAGCTACCACAATCATTTTAATCCAAAAATCGACAATGCACAACAATGGAAAGATTTCAGGCCAATTAGTTTGTGTAATGTTTCAAACAAGATTATTTCCAAGTTATTAGCCTCAAGACTGAGCAAATTCATGAATAAAATCATTTCTCCTTCACAGAGCGGTTTTGTTCAGGCAGATTGATTTCAGATAATATTTTACTGGCTCAGGAGGTTAATCATAAGCTGAATTATCACGTTAGAGGTGGCAATTTAATTTTGAAGCTAGACATGGCTAAAGCTTTTGACAGAGTTCAATGGGCTTTTCTTTTTAAAGTCATGGAAGCTTTTGGATTTTCGGTTGATTTTATTGGGCTTATCAAGCGTTGTATTTCAGAATGTTGGTTTTCTGTTAAAATTAATGGACATCTGTCAGGTTTCTTTCATTCTAGAAGAGGTCTGAGGTAGGGTGATCCCATTTCTCCATTGCGTTTTATCATTGCGGCGGAATTTTTATCTAGAGGTTTGGATGCTCTGTTTAATAAATACACACAGCTTTATTTCACTTTGGGTTGTGATTTCAGATTAACTCACTTAGCATATGCAGATGACATTGTGATTTTTATGAATGGGTCAATCAATAACATAAAGCGCATCAAGAAATTTTTAAAGGAATATGAGATTTGTTCGGGCCAATCTATTAATGATGGCAAAAGTCTATTTTTTCCTTCTAAAAGTATCTCAAATTCCAGAAAAGGTTTAATTGCTTCTATTTCTGGTTTTATGGAAGGTCAACAGCCTATGACTTATTTGGGAGTTCCCATCATAGCTGGAAAAGGAAATCAAGTCATTTTCATTCATTAATTGAGAAAATCAACAAGAGACTTATGGGTTGGAATATTCAAAGACTGACTTATGGTGGTCGTTTACTTTTATTCAAAGTGTTTTTAACTTCAATTCCATTCTATATTTTACAGGTTTTACTCCCACCTTTGGTGGTTCAACATTATATAGAAATGATATTCGCAAATTTCTTTTGGGGTTCGCCCAATTCAAAAAAGAAGGTTCATTGGATAGCTTGGTCTGATATTTGTAAACCTAAGTCAGAGGGGGGCTTAGGTATCAGAAAACTTTCAGATATTGCCACAGCATCTTCAATAAAGCTCTGGTTTAGGTTTCGAGAGCAAAGCACCCCTTGGGCAAATTTCCTTCTGAAGATGTATTGCCGTTTGACTCCTCCTATTGTGGCTTCGGTTAACTGGAGGGCCTCCCCTTGTTGGCGCCATCTTGTCAAAATTAGATGCTTAGCGGAGGAAAATATTGGTTGGCTTGTTGGTAATGGCGATATAAATTTTTGGTATGATACTTGGCTTGATCAAGGGCCTGTATACAAATCTTGTGAGGTGGTGGAAAATCCAAATTGGAAAGTGCTTGATTTTTTTAGCTTCCAAGGTTGGAATTCTTCCAAACTGAGAAGCTTGGTCCCAGATCACTTTGTTGAGGAGATAATGGAGTTCGATGTGCCAAAGTGTTTAGAAAATGATATAACAGTTGGAAAGAAGATAAATTCTCATGATATCATCCTTTGGAAACCAACCTTGAATGGCAAGTTCACTCTAAAGTCAGCTTGGAATTGTATCAGAATGGTGCAACAGCCTGTTGAAGTTTGGAAAGTTTGCTGGAGTAAGATTCTTTCTCCTAGTATTTCGATTTTTATATGGCGTTTTTTACAAAGCAGGTTACCATTGGATGATATTTTACAACAAAGAGGAATTGTTTTGGCTTCTAAATGTCAATGTTGCTATGATGTTGAATCTTGGGATCATTGCTTTTTCACGGGTCCGATTGCCAAAGAAGCTTGGAGACATTATTCATAAATTTTTGGGGTTGATAGATATCAAATTCTGGAGTGTTGGAGATTTGGAAACTCATGGTCTAAAGACGGACATATTAAAGAGGTGATTCCACTTTTGATTCTTTGGTTTATATGGAGTGCTAGAAATGATTCAAAGCATCGAGGTATCAGGCCTTTAGCTAACAAAATTATATGGAAGGTCAGCTCTTATATTCAGCTTGTCATGGCAGCCGGGCTGTTCAAGGGAAACCAGTGGAAAGGTTGTAGGCAGGCTATGAGTGCTTTGGGTTACCAGGTGAAGAACAGAGTGATTACTAATATCTCATTAGTACATTGGAAGATGCCGAAACATGGAATTTATAAGGTTAATACAGATGGAGCTTCAAAAGGTAATCCAGGCCCTGCTTCGTTTGGTGTTATTGTCAGAAATCATGAGGGTCGTATTGTATTAGCAAGGTATGGTAATATTGGTATTGCTTCGAATGTTAAAGCTGAGCTAGTTGCTATATTGAAAGGTTTAGAATTATGTTTGCACAATAGTTTAACCCCTATTTGGCTAGAATCAGACTCCCTAGTGGCTTTGAAAATGCTGCAATCTTCTTCACTTCCATGGAACTTCCGCAAGCTTATTACTAAAATTAAAAAAATTCTAAGTCAACATCAGATTTGGTTTACATATACATTTAGAGAAGCTAACTCAGCTGCTGATTATCTCGCTAATCAAGCTTTTAATTCCTCTACAGAAAGGACTTTAGGCGCTGGGGATATAGACAAGATGCTTAATGGCATTTGTAAAGTAGATAGATTAAACATGCCATACATTCGTCTTGTTAAAAAACAATGGATCACTCAATTGCCAGGGCTGCTGTTTCCTGAATTTTAACTGTCAATTTTTTCAGCTATTTTCGGAGTGTTCAATTATTTTGCGGTTTCCTTGGTTTCACACTCTATGAAGTTGCCTTGGATTTTTTTCATAGTTAGTTGATGCCCAGATTCTCTCAAGTTTTGTCTTTTCAATTCTAGATGTTGCACTATTTTCCTCTGGTGTTGCTATTAGCTTTTGACTAATGGATCGACATGTTATTTCTGACACATATTTTGTGGTTATTAAATCTGTTTATGGAACCCAAAGCTTCCCTGATTCTGATTAACTAGCTCGAATGCTTGCTAGTATATTAAGCAGTATGAGTTGTTGCTTTAAAAGCTTTTCAGGAAGTTATTGGTCAATCAATTTTGTGTGCAGAGATGCTTTCAGAGATTGGTGTTCATCTGTTATGGAATCTGTGTTATGGAATCTGTGTGACTGCTTTTAACTCTTCGATCTCTTCCTATTGTCAGTTGATATTATCTCAAAGAGTTTCGAGTTCAAGTGATTTCTTCGAATGTTTAGAAATTCATCAAGCACAGTTCAGTGATGTTTTATCATATATTGGCTGATGGGTTGATATTCTATCTGATGCATAGTTTTTGCGGCTGTTTGTTTGAAGAGTAATCATTAGAAACTTCTCAGCTAGATGGCTTGGCCACTCGGAATTTTTCAAAACTGCTCAGCAAGATGTTGCCCCAGCAAATTTGTGGTCATCTTCGAAGACTCCTCCTGGTAGCTGCCCTGCTATTTTGACTGTTATTAGAATTGTTGTGCAGAGTTGCCACCAGGCTTGAAATTGGCTCAGCTCGATTTGCTTTGAAATCTCTAATTGTCAGTTATTGGTAAGGACTGTTTATATGGAGGATTTGATAGTCCCTGGTTTCTTAAACAGTGCCAAATTATGCTACAATATTTCCTCTGAAAAGCCACGGAAAATATCAAGGAGAAATTAGTTTGAATTTTGTGTTAATCAATGTTTAAATGATTGCAATGTTCCTTATCCTTTGGTTCAATGTGTAACTCAGTTCTGTTCCTTCATTGTAATCCCATTTTAGAGGGTTAGGTTTGGTCCCCCTTCTAAAAATGGGTTTTCTTCTTCTTGAAATAAGATCCTTCCTTTAGTGTCAAAAAAAAAAATCATGCTAGTCTCAACAGAATTGATAGTGTCCGTATCTATCAATTCATCGACTAGGGACAATTTCAATACTTCACAATTGCACATGTAGAGATAATCACTAGTTGTAAATTCATCACAAATTCTCTCATGCTGTGAATTGTATTGCGGACATTCAGTAAATAAGTTTAAGATCTCAATCAAATACACAGACATGTATACTCAAATAGTGAATATTCATTTATAAATGATTACAATCATAAGGCGATTGTCTTAGGGCACTTCTCTCATATTACTAACAAACTCTCACTTGGCCTAATGTCAATCGCTACGATATCCAATACCACAGGCTCTAACATGACCCTCAAACTTACTTTGAGGCAAGGCCTTAGTTAAAGGATCCGCTAAATTCCTTTCAGTGGGAATTTTCTCAATTTGTATATCATTCCTACTTATAATCTCTCTGATCAGATGATAGCGGTGAAGCACATGTTTGGATCGCTGATGAGACCTTGGTTCCTTTGCTTGTGCAATAGCTCCATTGTTGTCGCAGTAAACCGGTATTGCTTCATCAATGGTTGGAACCATACCAAGTTCTGAGACAAACTTCTTGATCCAGACTGGTTTCTTTTGCTGCTTCCGAAGCTGCAATATATTCCGCTTCCGTGGTAGAATCTGCTACGGTGTCTTGTTTGGAACTCTTCCAACTTATTGCGTCTCCATTCAAAATAAATACGTATCCAGACTGAGATTTGAAATCATCCTTATCTATCTGGAAACTGACATCTGTATACCCACGTATTACCATATCACCTTCTCCATATATTAGGAACACATCCTTAGTTCTTCTTAAGTACTTAAGGATTGTCTTGACAGCCGCCGAATGATCCATTCCTGGATCAGACTGGTATCTGCTTGTGACGCTCAGAGCATACGATACATCGGGCCTAGTACATAACATAGCATACATGATAGATCCTATCGCGGATGCATAAGGAATCTTATTCATGCAAATCCTCTCGTCTTCTGTGCGCGGACACATAGACTTTGAAAGGTTGATCCCATGCCTGATGGGAAGGTAACCTTTCTTAGATTCCGACATGCTAAACCTTTTTAGCACTCGGTCTATATATGTAGATTGCGAAAGACCAAGCAATCGTTTTGATCTATCTCTATAAATTCTAATCCCAAGAATATAGGTTGCTTCTCCCAGGCCTTTCATGGAGAAAGTTTTGGACAACCAAATTTTAACTGACTATAAGACTGATATATCGTTTCTTATAAGTAATATGTCATCGACATATAATACTAGGAATACGACTGCACTCCCACTAACCTTCTTGTACACACAAGGTTCGTCAGGATTTTGTGAGAAATCAAACTCTTTGATTGTCTCATCAAAACGGATGTTCCAGCTCCTAGATGCTTGCTTCAGTCCATATATGGATCGTCGAAGCTTGCATACTTTGGTTTTATCAACCGATGTGAAACCTTCAGGTTGTATCATGTATACATCCTCAAGCAGGTTTCCATTAAAGAAAGTTGTTTTCACATCCATTTGTCATATCTCATAGTCATAATGAGCTGCTATGGCCAGGAGCATCCGAATGGATGTATGCATAGCTACTGGCGAATAGGTTTCGTCATAATCAATTCCTTGTTTCTGACGATATCCTTTTGCCACTAATCTAGCCTTAAAGGTAACAACATTACCTTCCATGTCAATTTTCTTCTTGAAAACCCACTTGCACCCTATGGGCTTAATCCCTTCAGGTGGGTTAACTAAGTCCCATACTTGATTTTGGTACATGGAATCCATTTCCGACTTCATGGTTTCATGTCATTTGTCCCTTTCTGAACTTTTCAGAACATCATCATAACTGATAGGTTCGTCATTGTTAATGACTAACATGTCGTTTGATTCACTTATGAGAAATCCGTATCTCTCTGGAATATTGCGTGTCCTATCAGACCTACGAAGAGGTGGTGTTGTTTTAGGTTCAACTGATAGCTCATCATTATGAGTTCTCGGTTGTGGGTCTAGACAAGGTGTCTCTGTAATGTCTATTGGAGTTTCTTGAACTTCTTCAAGTTCATTATTACTCCCACTGTTTTCTTGTAAAAGAAATTCTTTTTCTAGAAACACAACATGCCTTGAAACAAACACCTTTTGTTCCAAGGGATGATAGAATTGGTAACCTTTCGTTTCCTTAGGGTATCCAATATATAGACATTTATCAGACTTAGCATCCAATTTGTCTGATACAGTCCGCTTCACATAAGCAGGACAATCCCATATCTTAAGGTGAGTTAAGTGATGTTTCTTACTATTCCACGTCTCATATGGAGTAGTAGAGACTACCTTGTTCGGGACTCTGTTTAGCAAGTAAACTGCTGTCTTAAGCGCATAGCCCCAAAAGGATTTTGGAAGAGTTGCATGATTCATCATAGATCTAACCATGTCCATCAAGGTTCGGTTACGCCTCTCAGATACACCATTATGCTGTGGTGTATACGGCGGAGTCCATTGAGACAATATCCCATTGTCCCTAAGATAATCTTGAAACTCTTGACTTAAGTATTCACCACCCCGATCGGATCGAAGTATCTTAATACTTTTGCCAAGCTGTTTCTCTACTTCATTTCTGTACTCTTTGAATTTCTCAAAAGCTTCAGATTTGTGTTTCATCAAGAACACATACCCGAATCGTGAGTGATCATCGATAAAGGTAATGAAGTAGCTATAGCCTCCTTGTGCAAGAGTTGACATTGGTCCACATACATCAGTATAAATTAGACCAAGCAATTCTCCCACTGGTTTACCTTTTCCGGAAAAGGATAATTTGGCCATCTTGCCTTTTAAGCATGATTTGCATGTATCAAATGAACCGGGTTCAAATGATTCCAGAATTACACATCGGTGTAATTTGGTCATGCGTTTCTTACTTACATGGCCAAGACGACAATGCCACGTATAGGAGTCTATTTGATTATCTATTCGAGCACGTTTGTTACTAACTTTGATATTGAAAACGTCACCGGATAAATCTAACGTGTAGATACCATTGCACAAAGTTTCGGTCCCATAAAGAACACTATTTAAAGTTATGTAACAACAATTGTTACTAAAAGTTAAATGATAACTCTTTTCATTCAAGCATGAAATAGATACAATGTTCTTTATTAACGAAGGAACAAAATAACAATTATCCAATTCTAAGACATGTCCAGTAGGGAGCTTTAGCAAATATGTTCCGATGGCAACAGCAGCAATCTTTGCTCCATTTCCAACTCGTAAATTCGCTTCTCCCTTGACGAGTCTTCTTCTATTCCTTAGCCCCTGTATGTCATTACATATATGTGAGCTACACCCAGTATCAAGTACCCAGGTGGTTGAGGAAATAGAGTGGCATTCAATAACGAAGATACCTGAAAAGGATGGGGCATCAGATGCCTTCTTCTTCAAGGACTCAAGATAAACCTTGCAGTTTCTTCGCCAGTGACCCTCCTTGCCGCAGTGATGGCAAGTACCTTTTGGTGTCTTTTCAGTCTTTTTGGCCTTTTTCTTCTTTCCCTTATTCTGTTCTTTGGCCTTCCTCTTAGAACCTTTCTTCGAGGAACCAACTAACAGTACCGCTTTTGATCCTGCTTACAGAAGGCTCTACAGTCTTCAAGGTTGATCAACTCAGGAATGGTAGTCTCCAGTTGTTCATCGATAGTTCATCACAAATTGTGATAACTTTTGGGACAAACAATCAGAATTAAGTCAATACTTAGTTCGTGATCCATTGCAAAACCGAGTGTGCCAGTCGCTCAATGTACCCCAACATCTTCAACACAAACTGCGAGCAGAAGTGCCTTCCTGCATCTTAGAGGTGAAGAGGAGTCTGGAGACCTCGAACCTTTCGGATCTCGCCTGCTCGTCAAACAACTCATGAAGATGGAAGATGATGGTATAAGCATCCATATGCTCATGTGCTTTTGCAGCTCAGGTACCATAGAGGCTAGCATGATGCAACTCGCTAGTTCAGAATCGGTCACATGTTTCTGATAGGCCACAATTGGTCTGGAGTTGCATTTCTGGAGGATGGGTGGGAAGTTGTTCTTCAAGGACATAAGCAAGTTTTCTGCCTTGAGGACTATCCTTAGGTTTCGAAGCCAGTCCATGTAGTTTGGCCCAGTCAGTTATTTGTGTCCAAAATGGAACGCAAATTAGGGAAGACATGATCGAGTGATTATCCTAGAAATACAAATTGAGATTATGTGAGAAGAATATAAAGAATGTATCAACATACATAATTAAATCCTATTTATTTTTGAATTGAATCACCCTTATTATCAATTCGGGAGATCGTAGGAAATCTCCAAATAGGTTGATATCCAACCATAGATAAGAACAACCATGGCTGTGGCATCAAGTTTTCTTAGCTATGAAGGTAGGTAATTATACCGATTACATATCACATATATGTAACTATCACGTTATGCTATCAACTAATTGAATGTTTGCATAAATCATTGGGTTGTTAACTCATTAACAAGTATGCATCATATACATAGCACCCAACTGCACCTCTCTTCACATCGACCTTGGCTATGGCACAACAAATCGATGCTCCAAGCTTAAGGCTGACCCATTAATCAAGAAATAGTTTTAATATGGTTGGAGCTCATTCAACCGTTTAGTCAGGCTTGGATGTGTCCAACAACCAAAACTAAGGATTGACCTCTGACTCCAACTATATATTCATAAACTAATTCCATGGTTTGAACATGTTAAGGTTCAAGTCGGGCATGGATGTGTCCATCAACCCAAGCGAGAAACAAAACTCCGATTCTAACATATTAATGGAAGGTGTTGGCCTTAATATTTTGTAAGGGGTTTTGGTCTCATCTTTTCTAAGCACATTCATGACATGTGTCATGACTAACGATTTCCTTAATAAAGTATGTATGTGACTTAATTTATCAAGTCTCATGAATTGAATTAGGAACCGGATTTCCTAATTCTAATTTCACACTTTATTAAAGGAATTGCTTTGGGAAAATTTCCTAAATTGTCATAATAATTTCGGAAATAATATGTTCAAGACTTTATTTCTCTAAATCAAATCTTATTAAATTAAGAGACAAATCCCTTAATTCAACTACATATTATTTTCATGAAAATCTCATTTAAGAAAACTCTATAGGAAACCATTTTCCTAATTAATTTTGGAGACAACAATATGTAAGAGCATCACCTCTTAAAACATATTTTATTCATGGATTGATTAATTACAACAAATCGTTTTCTAAGGGTAGCTCCCCGAGGCTCAGATACCCAAAGAAAAGTAAAGTGTTGTAAATCCAATTGGACGACTCCCCGAGGCTCAATCCAAATCAAACATGACAATTTCAATTAAAATTGGGAAATTAAATTACAACATCTAACTTTAAATTGGACGGCTCCCCGAGGCTCAATCCAAAATAAAGAATTTGTTGTCAATTTAAAAACCAATTCAAATTTAATTGTCAATTAACTGTCCATGAATTTGTCTAGACTTTCTTAAAAGAAAGTGCCCAAAATTGCGAGATTTCGAAAATAGGTTTTCAGAATAATTGTAAGTTTCTGGTACAAAGAAAACTTACATATTTCCAAAGTTGGAAAATTTCTAAAATAGAAAAATTTCCAAAATTGGAAAGTTTCCAAAGATGGGAAATTTTCACAATTATTATAAAATTTTAGAAACTAGAAATTTCAAACGTTTGCGAAATTTCATGACGATTTTCAAACTTTGAAATTCCTAATTCTAAAATTTATTATAATTTGAAAGTTTCCATAATTGGAAAAATTTTCCGAAATTGAGATCATGACAAAGTTTTCCACAAAACAATTATATGATTAAGTCGAACACTAACCGGCTCTGATACCACTGTTGGGACGGGTGCATGTCGACAAGGATACGAGTTCGTAAAATTTAAAATTTTTACGTGCAGCGGAAGAGTTTGCATAAATAATTTCCTAAATTATTTTAACTTCGTATCTAGCATGCAATCTTATGGTGTGTTGACATAATCATAAAATAAACTTTGCGAAAAGTAAACTGATTTACTAAGTACCTCTCGTAACTCGAAGTAAGGGACGAGATCCAACCGTAGCGTCCCTTGGAAGCTCCGCCTCTATTCGCGTCCACGCCGAGTTCTCTTCGGGATGACTTCACAAAGTCACGAGTTTTGTGCCGACGAGAACTACTAGATTCTCGAAGGCACAACTAGAAGAATAAGGGAAACAATGGAAAAACTAACCAATGAAGTAATGGAATCGTATTCCGGAAGAGAGGAGTCGCTATCCGCTTCTTCTTCTTCGTCTTCGGGTTCTCCTTCTTTTGGTTGCTCACGCCAACTTCCCTCTGGAGGAAGGCTTGGTGCGCCGGCCCTAATTCACAAGATGGGCGCCGGCCCTAGGCAAGGAGAAGGAGAGGAGAGGAGAAGAATAAAAGAGAGAGAGAGAGAGGGAACTCTTAATCAACTATTGATTAATTGATTGATGTATCTAAAGGGCTAGCCTTTGGGTCCTTTATATAGTAGCAACTCTTTGCTAAGTCTCCCTCTAAACGAAATTAGTTATAAGAAATTTATCCTATAAATTTTCTTAACTAATTATTCCGTTTAAACCAAGTTTTATTATAAACTAATTTATAATAAAACTAATTCTTCATCTCTTTAAATTATGGAATAAATTTTATAAGAAATTTATAAACTTTCTTATTATGGAAAACTCAATTCATAATTGATTTTATAAAATTAAAATAAACCAATTCATGGATTATTTTAATCTTCCATAAAAGAATAAATTTCTATAAATTTTATTAATATAAATTTCTTTATACAAATTTATTTATCCATAATTTATAAAACAAATCACACTAGATTTATTTTATTAATTAAACCAAAATAAACTTGGTTTATTCTCCTTCATTGGCCGGCCACCCAAAGAGGGTTAACACCCTCTTTGGCCGGCCCAAACCGACCCGAACCGTCGCGAATTAAACTCATTTAATTCGCCCAAAAAGCCTTCAAAAGACTTAGCCATTTTTAGCTTCCATTGCGCCTCTGATTAACTCAAATTCGACTCGTTTCTCTTGATCGGAAAATCCAATTTTCAACTCGTTTTAAATCCCTCGGATTACTCGTATTCCGTGTGACTAAATAGGCTTTCGATTTATGTTGCCCGTCTATAATTAACCCATTAATTATAGAACGATCATGAGCGGCACCTAGTAGTACATCATGATCCCCAATTAATCGAAAGATCAACGGTTTGACCCCAGAAGAAATTATTCTGAAACCCTTCAGCAGCTTTAATGAATCGTGCCTCATTCCCTTCACCACCTTATACCCACTTGGTTCAGGACACGGTCTATGGTGTCAGTCCCCACTAGGCTGACTACGTCACACCTAGCCCAAGTAGTGTCTTCCTCGTCCTTTGGATTTCTAATTACTCTCATGTATTTAAGAGACTCGCACTCTTAACATGATATGCTCTGGCCAGAGGCTTCGAGTAACAATCCGACGATAGGCCTGGGTATACATCTCCTCGCAAGGAGTGGTGAATCCTTTGTAGGCTGTTCAAACTTCTTCGGGCACTTCGGCTTATACCCGATCATCCTGGGTCCACACCTCCTTGGAGATGCTTGCTTAAGATGTCAAAGTATAAGTCTTCATGACCAAGATGACTAGAACACCGCAAGTCAAAGGAATATCGCACTTAAGCCGCAGTAAGATCTTCATTGACATATCTACATGTAGATTCCCATATGAAGTCTTACAGCTAGTCACTCCAATGAACTAGTTCCCTTAACTAGCATCCATGTTTATCTCCGGACATCCCAATGTCACCAGCCAGTGAGAATCAGCTGATCAGAGAATAACCCATGCTAGTCTCAACAGAATTGATAGTGTCCGTTTTTATCAATTCATCGACTAGGGATAATTTCAATACTTCACAATTACACATTAGAGATAATCACTAGTTGTGATCCCATCACAAATTCTCTTATGCTGTGAGTTGTATTGCGGACATTCAGTATATGAGTTTAAGATCCCAATCAAATACACAAAACATGTATACTCAAATAGTGAATTATCATTTATTAAAATAAATGTTTACATCATAAGGCGATTGCCATAGGACACTTCTCTCATATCACTAACATATGGAAGGTCAACAGCCTATGACTTATTTGGGAGTTCCCATCATAGCTGGAAAAAGGAAATCAAGTCATTTTCATTCATTAATTGAGAAAATCAACAAGAGACTCATGGGTTGGAATATTCAAAGACTGACTAATGGTGGTCGCTTACTTCTTATTCAAAGTGTTTTAACTTCAATTCTATTCTATATTTTACAGGTTTTACTCCCACCTTTGGTGGTTCAACATCATATAGAAATGATATTTGCAAATTTCTTTTGGGGTTCGTCCAATTCAAAAAAGAAGATTCATTGGATAGCTTGGTCTGATATTTGTAAACCTAAGTCGGAGGGGGGCTTAGGTATCAGAAAACTATTAGATATTGCCACAGCAACTTCAATAAAGCTTTGGTTTAGGTTTCGAGAGCAAAACATCCCTTGGGCAAATTTCCTTTTGAAAATGTATTGTCGTACGACTTCTCCTATTGTGGCTTCGGTTAACTGGAGGGCTTCCCCTTGTTGGCGCTGTCTTATCAAAATTAGATGTTTAGCGGAGGAAAATATTGGTTGGCTTGTTGGTAATGGCGATATAAATTTTTGGTATGATAATTGGCTTGATCAAGGCCTATTTACAAAACTTGTGAGGTGGTAGAAAATCCAAATTGGAAAGTGCTTGTTTTTTTTAGCTACCAAGGATGGAATTCCTCCAAACTGAGAAGCTTGGTCCCAGATCACTTTATCAAGGAGATAATGGATTTCGATGTGCCTAAGTGTTTAGAGAATGATATAACAGGTGGAATGAAGATAAATTTTCGTGATATCATACTTTGGAAACCAACCTTGAACGGCAACTTCACACTAAAATCAGCTTGGAATTGTATCAGAATGGTGCACCAGCCTGTTGAAGTTTGGAAAGTCTGCTGGAGTAAGATTCTTTCTCCTAGTATTTCGATTTTTATATGGCGTTTTTTACAAAGAAGATTACCATTGGATGATATATTACAACAAAGATGAATTGTTTTGGCTTCTAAATGTCAATGTTGCTATGATGTTGAATCTTGGGATCATTGCTTTTTCACTGGGCCGATTGCCAAAGAAGCTTGGAGACATTACTCACAAATTTTTGGGGTTGATAGATATCAAATTCTGGAGTGTTGGAGATTTGGAAACTCATGGTCTAAAGACGGACATATCAAAGAGGTGATTCCACTCTTGATTCTTTGGTTTATATGGAGTGCTAGAAATGATTCAAAGCATCGAGGTATCAGGCCTTTGGCTAATAAAATTATATGGAAGGTCAGATCTTATATTCAGCTTGTCATGGCAGCCGGGCTGTTCAAGGGAAACCAGTGGAAAGGCTGTAGGCAGGCGATGAGTGCCTTGGGTTTCCAGGTGAAGAATAGAGTGATGCCAAAACAGGGAATTTATAAGGTTAATACAGATGGAGCTTCAAAAGGTAATCCAGGCCTTGCTTCGTTTGGTGCTATTGTCAGAAATCACGAGGGACGTATTGTATTAGCAAGGTATGGTAATATTGGTATTGCTTCGAATGTTAAAGCTGAGCTAGTTGCTATTTTGAAAGGTTTAGAATTATGTTTGCACAATAGTTTAACCCCTATTTGGCTAGAATCAAACTCCCTTGTGGCTCTGAAAATGCTGCAATCTTCTTCAATTCCATGGAACTTCCGAAAGCTGATTACTAAAATTAAAAATATCTTAAGTCAACATCAGATTTGGTTTACACATACATTTAGAGAAGCTAACTCAGCTGCTGAATATCTCTCTAATCAAGCTTTTTATTCCTCCGCAGAAAGGACTTTAGGCGCTGGTGAGATAGATAAGATGCTTAATGGCATTTGTAAAGTAGATAGATTAAACATGCCATACATTCGTCTTGTTAAGAAATCAGTGGATCACTCAATTGCCAGGGCTGCTGTTTCTTGAATTTTAACTGCCAATTTTTGCAGCTATTTTTGGAGTGTTCAATTATTTTGCGGTTTCCTGGGTTCCACACTCTATGAAAGTTTTTCATAGTTAGTTGATGCCCGGATTCTCTCAATCTTTCAATTCTAGATGTTGCACTATTTTCCTCTGGAGTTGCCATTAGCTTTTGACTGATGGATCGACATGTTATTTCTGTCACATATCTTGTGGTTATTAAATCTATTTTTGGAATCCAAAGCAGCTCTGATTCTGATTAACTAGCTCAAACGCTTGCTAGTTCTTAAGCAGTATGAGCAGTTGTTTTAAAAGACTTTCAGAAGTTATTGGTCAATCAAATTTATGTGCAGAGATGCTTTCAGAGATTGGTGGTCATCTGTTATGGAATCTGTGTTATGGAATCTATGTGACTGTTTTTAACTCTTCGATCTCTTCCTTTTGACAGTCGATATTTTCTCAAAGAGTTCCGAATTCAAGTGAATTCTTCGAATGTTTGGAAATTCAGCAAGCTCAACTTCAGTGCTGTTTTATCTTTCTTGGCTGATGGGTTGATATTCTAACTGATGCATAGATCCTGCGGCTGTGGTTTGCAGAGTAATCATTAGAGACCTCCCAGCAAATTTGTGGTCATCTTCGAAGACTTCTCCTGGTATAGGCTTTAAAGCTGGCATGCTATTTCGACTGGTATTAGAATTGTTGTACAGAGTTGCCATCAGGTATGAAATGGGGTCAGCTAGGATCGCTTTGAAAATCTCTAATTGTCAGTATTGATAAGGACTATTATATGGAGGATTTGATAGTCCCTGGTTTCAGTGACAAATTATGCTGCAATATCTCTTCTGGAAAGCCACGGAAATATCAAGGAGAAATTAGTTTGAATTTGTGATTAACCAAGTTTAAACGATTACAATGCTCCTTAATACTTTGCTTCAATGTGTATCTCAGTTTTATTCCTTCATTGTAATCCCATTTTAGAGGGTTAGGTTTGGTCCCCCCTTCTAAAAATGGATTTTCTTCTTCTTGAAATAAAATCCTTCAGTTTCTGCTAAAATATATATATATATATATATATATATGTATACTTCATGATAAAGCATAAATCATCATTCCCCGAACCCTAACTCCTTCCAAATCCTAAATTCCTTTGCTTGGCCGAAACCTATAGGGATGGGTTCCATCATTCAATTAATCATGTAAGATAGCATAAGGTAAAGAACCAACCATACTTTACTTATAAGACCCTGGGAGGCCATTAGGGCTCATAATTAGGGTTATCCCTAACCTTTAGCCCTCTTTCCTTGTGCTGGCCGAAACCCTACAAGGCCATGGGTGCATGGAAAAATTCCATGGAAACCCCAAATCAAACATTAACACCAAACATACTCTACCATAAAGCCATTGGGACCCTTGCTTGAGGGAATCCATAACTTTTTGCCCTAGATCCAACTTGGCCGAAACTTGTGGGGGTCACAAAGCCTTGTAAGAGTTCACATAAGCCCCCCTCAATCTCCCTTATATCATGATAATACACAAAACACATGCTTGAGGGTTTAGGTTCAACCCTACCCATGGATTCATGGGATGGCCGAAACCCTAGGGGATCCTAGGCTACCCCAAAAATTCTCAAAAATTATATTTAGTCTCTAAACATCATGAGGACACATTAGAAAACATCATAAAGATTTTTAGCATCATCATGGACTCAAAAACCTTAGTGGCCGAAACCTATGTGGGGTTCATGCCTTCTTTCCTTTTTTTTCCAACATAAAATCTCAAACAACTTCATATTATGCTAAAATCCAAAAGGAACTATTATACCACAGGTGAGGGAGTCTTACCTTGGTTGATCTTGATTTTTCACCTTGATTATAGAGAATCAAAAGAACTCCTTAGACCCTAAGTCACCTCTAGCCCTTGTAGTCTTGGGAAACCTCTAGATCTTGGAGATGAGACCTTCATGTGGAGCTTTTCCAAGGGAAAACCTCCCTTATGGTGTTCGGCTAGAATGAGGAAGGAGAAGGAGAGAAAATGCAATTGATGGAAGGAAGAAGGTAACTCCCAAACTCCCCTCTTTATAATCCATTAAGGAGGTAAATGAAGAGTCTCTTCATGACCCTTCATCTTCTTCTAAGCCTTAACCAATATCCACTTCATTTCCTCATGGCACTCCCTTGGTAGGTGAATTGGTTAAAGCATACATGGTTGTACAAGAGGTCCAAGGTTCAATCCTTGGTCCATGCACCTTATTTTTATTTTATTTTTCCTTTTATTTTCTATTATTTTCCCCAAAATTCCAAAAATTCTCTAAAAATTCCCCCATAATTATGTTAATATTTCTCATTAAAACCCCTTTATATTTATATTAATTTTTACCTAAAATTCTCCAATAATTATGGTACTAAAAAGCCCATATAAGGCCCATTAGTACTTAGTTTTCTCAATTTAAATGAGAAAATATGGATTTCTAGGCCACATGTTGTATTAATATTTCTAGGTCCCTCGGAAAATTATCTAGACATGCTCAATATTTTAAGAAAATATTAAGAGAATTTTTCGGGTCGTTACACCTAGGACGTGTCAAATCTAGGGGGAGTCTAAACCAAAAAGAAGTTATTTCGAACAAATAGTTTTTGTTAAATTATTAGATAGTTCTTATAATTTGAATCAAACCTTAAGACTCAGACGAAGAGTACTTATAGTCAACAAGCTTCCTAGGACTGAGTCAAGTTTAGGGGGAGGTCAAATTAAAAGAATCATTTAATAATCTGTTTACATGCACTATATTTTAAATCTTGTTGAAATCATAATTTTTTTTATATACTACCATCTTAATCATACTTTGATTATTATACTAGTTTTTTAATCACTGTTGAAAATTATATTCACTTGAGATTGAAGAATTTCCAAGACACATAGTGAAATGTTCATGTACTTAACAAGGTTTCCTAGGATTGTATCAGACTGGAAAGGAAACCAAGCCAAGTAAAATATTATAATTTCAAATATCCTTCAAAAATGTATAATATTTCTCAAAAGTACTTATATTTTTTTAAAAGTTAATAATATTTCTCAGAAATACTTATATTTATCAAAAAGTTAATAATATTTCTCAAGTACTGAGAATTTCTTAAAATATTTTTTGAAAAAGGATACTTAGTTTCTTTCAGGTGCTTATTACTCAAATATCTTCAAAGATACTGCTCTTAAGAAAACTCTTTCAAAAGTCTTTCTGCTTAAGAATTTTTTTTTAAGTGGCTAAATATTCTGAACCTAAATTCATTGAGTAAATATTTTAAAAAAAAATTTCTTGGACTTAATAGAATTGTCAAACTGTTCTTTGGCATTAATTCTTGTGTAAATTAGTAATTTTAAAATGTAAACATCTTTCAAAATTGTCTTATGATTTTGTAAAACTACTTGGCTCTGATACACATTTTCTTTCAAAATATATTCAAAAGTTTGTTATTGATATATGGCCAAGGGGAAGAGTAGAAAAAGTGAAATTAACAATTAAATTCGTTCTTAAACTTTTTCCCCTTCTTCAAGGAAAGTTTATCTTAGAAGCTCCCAAGAATATTTTCACCTTAACCTAAGGTTTTTCTAAACTTAGAATCTCATTTGTGATACTCAGAAATTTTGTTACAAAAATACTATTTCAAACTAAACCTATGAGTATTTTTATACTTAGAACTCTTTTCAAGTATTCTTTCGAAAGGTTAATTTGCATGTTTTTAAAAGCTTCAAACGGAAAATTTCAAATCATGAGGGAGCTTAGTGCAATATCTTAGTTTTGCAATTGGAAATGGTCTAAAACATAAGGAGAAGAGTTTCACATTAAGGGGGAGAGAAAGAAAAGAGAGAAAGGAAAATTTTTTTAAAGTAAAGCAAAAATTTCTATGTACTTCAAATTTTTAAGTGCTAAGTGTTGTTAAAATTTCAAAGTACTATCAAAATACTTCAAGTGTTTTCAAGTATTTCTAGTGCTTCAAAATTTTCTAAGTATTTCTACGTGTTTCAAAAATTTTTAAGGTGCATGTTTTTTTTTCCTAAGTAAAATTTTCCTTAGTAAGCAAAATTTGTCTGAGCAAAACCTTTTAAAAAAATTTTGCCAAATGTTTCTAAGTAATGTTTTTTTGTGAAAAACTTGTCTAGAAATTTTTTAAAGATGTTGTTTTTCAAAATGCTCTAAGTGTTTCCAAGCAAATTTTTCGAAGTGTGCAAAATTTTGTTAGTAAACAAATTTTTTCCAAATTCTCAAAGTTGAACCTTTTTTTAGGGAAATTTGGCTTCAAAATTTTGCCTAAGTAAATTTGTTTTGCAAAGCCTTGTAAGTAAAAGTTTTTTAACAAAATTTAGGCTAGCAAAAACTTTTGAAATTGGAAAATTGTCTAAATTATAAAAAGTTTTTTTGGTGCAAATGCTTTTACTCTATTTTTGAAAAACACTTTGTCAAAAACATGAAGCACTTAGAAGTTTGACAAAAATTGCACATCATTGGAAAAACTCAAATATCCCTCTTAGAAATTTTATTCAACCATGGATATTTTTGATATATGTCAAAGGGGGAGAAAAGGTCAAAGTTAAATATTTTTATAACACAAAGTCCAGGACTAGGCAAGAAGACCTGACCGAAAGTCGGGCAAAGAAGTCTTGGTCGAGGACTGGGCAAGAAGCCCTGTCAAGGGGCTGGGCACCGAAGACCTGACCAGAAGTTGGGCAAGAACACCTGACCGGAAGTTGGGCACGAAGACCTGGTCAGGTGGATTGGGAAAAAGTCCAACCGAAGGAGGCGGTTGGCAAAAGGTAAACTCTCCTGAGAGGAGTAGGTGAGGACGCGTTCGCCGTCGAGGGAACAGTAGGCGTCGGTTCGACCTAGGGTTCCATTAGGGAGACCCGAAGGCAGAACCAATACAGCTACGGCTATAACTAATGGTTAATATATTTGTTTGTTGTGCTTGGAACTCACCTGAGTTGCAGGATCGAAGGACTGGTCGTCTGCAAGTGAGGTGCCTCACTAGGCCTAGGCATCCGCATGGGCTCAGGCGCCCGGATGGGCTCAGGCGCACGTATGGATAGGGGCACCCCAGTGCAAAGGCAAAATCCAAAACACAGCTATAAAACCTCTGGACTATGCCAGTTCAGGCGCCCATGAGGTCACGGGCGCCCCAGATCAAGCGCCCAAGTGGAGGTGGATAAGCGCTGACCGAGCCTACGGATAAGGATTCGCGTAGGGATGGCCACGTGTTAGGTGCCCCCATCGGCACAGGTGCCCGTATGAGCATTATAAAAGGGGTTCACCCACAAGGCTTCCACATCCATTACTTCCAACTGTTAGTGATATGAGAAAAGTGTCCTAAGACAATCGTTTTATGATTGTAATCATTTATTTTAATAAATGAATATTCACTATTTAAGTATACATGTTTATGTATTTGATTGAGATCTTAAACTCATATATTGAATGCCCGCAATACAATTCACAACATGAGAGAATTTGTGATGAATTCACAACTAGTGAATATCTCTACGTGTTCAATTGTGATGTATTGAAATTGTCCCTAGTCGATGAATTGATAAAAACGGACACTATCAATTCTGTTGAGACTAGCATGGGTTATTCTCTAATCAGCTTATTCTCACTGGATGGTGACATTGGGATGTCCGGAGATAAATATGAATGCCAATTAAGGGAACTAGTTCATTGGAGTGACTGGCTGTAAAACTTCATATGGTAGTCTACATATAGACATGTTAGTGAAGTTCTTACTGCAGCTTAAGTGCGATGTTCCTTTGACTTGCGGTGTTCAAGTCATCTTGGTCATGGAGATTTATACTTTGACATCTTAAGCAAGCATCTCCAAGGAGGTGTGGACCCAGGATGATTGGGTATAAGGCGATGTGCCCAAAGATGATTGAACAACCTACAAAGGATTCACCAATCCTTGAGAGGAGATGTATACCCAAGGCTTATCGTCGGATTGTTACTCGAAGCCTCTGGCCAGAGCATGACTTGTTCGGAGTATGAATCTCTTAGATACATGAGAGTAATTAGAATCCGTAGGACGAGAAAACGTTACTTGAGCTAGGTGTGACGTAGTCAGCGTAGTGGGGACTGACACACATAGACCTTGTCCTGAACCAAGTGGGTATAAGATGGTGAAGGGAATGGGGCACGATTCATTATAGCTGCTGAAGGGTTTCAGAATTGTTTCTGAGGTCAACCATTGATCTTTCGATTAATTGGGGATCATGATGTACTACTAGGTGCCACTCATGATCGTTCTATAATTGGTTAATTATAGACGGCCAACATAAATCGAAAGCCTATTTAGTCACACGTACTACGAGTAATCCGAGGGATTTAAAATGAGTTGAAAATTGGATTTTTCAATCAAGAGAGATTAGGTTTGGTTGAGCCAAACGATAAGTCGAATCTGAATTTTTCAGAGACGCATCGGAAGCGTAAAATGGCTAAGTCTTTTGAAGACTTAATAGATGAATTAAATGAGTTTAATTCATTGGGGCATGGCTTAAATAGGCCGGCCAACGAGGGTCCCCACCCTCTTTGCTTGGCTGGCCACAACAAAGGGAGAGAACCAAGTTTCGGTTCAATTTATAAAATAAACCAAGTGTGGTTTGTTTTATAAAATTATGGATGATATAAATTTTTTATATAATAAACCAAGGTTTGGTTTATTTTTCATGAAAATTAAAATGAACCATGGATTGGTTTATTTTATTTTATAAAATCAATCATGGATTGATTTACCATGATAAAGAAATTTATATAAAGAAATTTATTTTTCATGAAAATTAAAATAAACCATGGATTGGTTTATTTTATTTTATAAAATCAATCATGGATTGATTTACCATGATAAGAAATTTCTTTCCATAAGAAAAAGAGACTTGGTTGATTTTTATCATAAATTAAAATATGATAAAACTTTGCATGATGGAATAAGTCATAGAAAATGTATATGATAAATTTCTTATGAAAATTTATTCCATAAAAAAAAAGAGACTTGGCGGTTGAGAGGCCATTATATAAAGGACCCAAGGCAAGGCAGGGAAATCAATCCAAGTATTCTTGCTTGGGCTCTCTCCCACTCCTCCCTTCTTCCTCTTGGCCGGCCACAAGCCTCTCCCCCTTCTTCTTGCCGTGAGCACAAGGAGAAGCACCGAGGCGACGAAGGTCTTCAGTTGGGACGATCTTCCTCTCCGGTGATCATCACCTTGGGATTGGGCGCAAGTCATCTTCCTCCTTCTCGCCAGAATTGTGATTTCGGCCAACCTTGGTGGTGAGTTTTTCCGATGTGATTACTTCTCTCTTGGTTTTTCTTGTCTCGTTCTCGGAGAATCTAGTAGTTCTCGAGAACACGAAACTCGTGGCTTTGCGAAGTCATCCTGAAGATACTCGGCGTGGACGCGAATAGAGGCAGAGCTTCCAAGGGACGCTTACGGTTGGATCTCGTCCCTTCCTTCGAGTTATGCGAGGTAACAAGTAAATTAGTTTACGTTTCTGCAAAATTTTAAATATATGATCATGTCTACACAAGATAAGGTTGCATGCTTAGATGTGTGGTTAAATAATTTGAGAAATTATTTATGCTAAACCTTCCACTGCACGTAATTAATTTTAAAATTACGAGCCCGCATCCATGTCAACATGCACCCGGTCCCAACACCAACGCTCCAAACACTTTCGCTCAAGCGTTGCGCTCCGGCAAAGTTCGATTTCGAGATTCCAGCGCCGACAATGACCCTCTGCTCCGAAATTCGATCCACCTCGGGCGTCGGTAATATTTCATTTTACGAAAGTGTCCAAAGTAAAAATCTTGGAGTAGGAGCCGACCGTGACTCCGAACCAAGGAAAAAATGACTTGTGTTCTCGTGTGTTCTATCTTTTTCCGCTGCGTATATTCTTTAACTCCTCGAAACTATTATAACGATATTCACCCCCCCCCCTCTATCGTTTTCTTCGATCCAACAGGGAAGTCTTCCACCACAAATAAACCCAAGGGCCCATCGAATATCAACCTTTGAATCCTACTAAGGTTAATATGACCTAGTCTTATATGCCAAAGATATGTCTGGTTCACTTGGAAGGTTCTTTTCTCTTATTTTGGTTAGATGATGAGTTATTAACTTCTATATGCATCATAGGAGATTTTGGTTCTAAAGTATACAAATTGCCAACTAATTTACCTGAACAGATAATCTCTCTATTTCTTTTTATAACAACACTGTCATTAAAAGCAATAGAATATCCATCCTTTATTATTTTAGAAACCGAAACAAGGTTGTTTCTAAAACTAGGTACATAACGGCAATTTCTAAAAATGAAAATTTTATTTCTCTCAAAAGACAAATAACCGTCTCCCACTGCAATAGCCGCAACTTCCGTAGCATTGCCCATATAGACAGTAATCTCTCCTTCAGCTAGTCGTCGGGTTTCCTGGAACCCCTGCAATGAATTTCAAACATGATCAGTGGCCCCCTGTATCTACACACTAGGTACCGGTAGATAACACCGCTAAGCATGTTTCAACTTCAAAAGAAAAAGATATACCTTTGTCTTGACGACGGGGACAGTTCGCCTTCCAGTGTCCAGACTGCTTGCACTTGAAGCACTTGCCTTTTGCTTGTTTACACCATCCCGAGGTGCCTGAGATTCTGCCTCCTTCTTATCCCCACCTTGTTTCTTCTTCTTCCTGCCTTTCGGCATAGAAGTAGAAACCCTTTGAGTAACCAAGGCATGAGAACTCTGACGAAAAAGCCCCTCTGTCGCCTGGAGTTCTGTCAGAAGTTTCTCCAATGAATATGTCCGTTTGTTCATATTGTAGTTCAGGTGGAACTGCTCAAAACTCCTAGCCAGAGACTGGAGAATGATATCGACCTTGGATTCCCCATCGATCTTGTAACTATCCGACCCATTTGGCATCCTCCTTATTTTTCTATGTGTCGTCGACCGTCGACCATGTCGTTACTCAATAGGACTTCCCACCCCTGGCCAGTGGATTTTTTTGCCTTCCCCAGGATCCGAACCCTAGACCTCCAAGCTTAAGTACTAGAGTTTATGAATCCTGGTAACCACGATAGTGTGGGCATATACGAATTCAACAATAAATTTGAAATCAACCAATTCCTCAAAACAATAAATTTGAAATCAACCAAATTTACGATCTCAAAACCACGATAGTGTGGACATATACGATCTCATAACAATAAATTTGAAATCAACCAACACCTCAAAACATCGAGAATTTCGCATGCCACGATAGTGTGGACATATACGAAATCTACATTTGTAAGAGGAGGTTTTACCCATTAATTTTATTATCTTGTCAACCTAACATTTTGACAAATATAATTAATGGTTGGTCCTCTTCGGCCCTACAGATAATAGCAGTCACTCCGATGGAGAGGTACTATTATTTGCATCTAAGTGTTTACCATTACACGATACTAAGAAAATTATCTCAGATTATGTTTCGTCCGATTGGGAAAATCACACGTTCTTCAATAATTTTCTATAATCATGTCAGACCCAGTGATTCACAGAACAAGCCCATCTGATGGGGAGGAAGACACTCAGAGCCGACGCGCAAGCATGCTCGCATCACTTGTCAAATTAGTAATGGAGGTCGCGGGACCCTTAGGGTCCCTCTCCCACTTAGTTATTTATTATGAGGAATTTTCATGCACACACGACAAACACATAAACCAAAACAATAAATAAGAAAAATTCTAAATTTTTTCAACTATCATGGCTTTGGTCTCCAATACGCCTCCAGTCGTGTCGCCACCTCGTCCTCTCCTCCCTACACCATGCGTAAGACAGCATTGAAGGGATCTCCGAGCCGAGATGAAAAGCAATTTATCTACATCCATCGATCCTATACTCCACAAAGGAGTGTACATAAAATCTAGATCGAAAGTAAATAAGAAGCTCGGCTAAACATGTGTCATATTTAATTATAAAAATTAAATACTAATTTAGCCTCGTCAACCCTGAGGATTCAAATAATTACAACCATGCACAACCAATCACATACACACATTATTTAAGCCATAATAGTTGGAATATCATGCCTGCAACCAAAGGGTTAGCCTACGCACATCCTACTATTATCTGGCAAAAATAAAATACATGATAAAGTGTAAAATGTAACCGAATCCAAACACACAAAACCGGAAACCTAGCTCTGATACCAGTTGTTGGATAGCTTGGCGGGTTTCCTATGTGAATACCGGGTCATCCATGGGAAACCTCTCCATGTCCACGGATTAAAAAATTAATCCGAATGGAGACCAATCTCCCAAACGACCATCTCATCGCCGTACTAATTGATTCGAGTTACAAATTGGCCAAACATGATGTTCAAGCCCTGTAACTCGCCTAACCAATTAGTCGCGGAAAAGACAACGATTGGATCACCAATTTTTGTGTTTATTATCGGGGACTAAAATAATTAATTATCATCATTAATTAACAAATAAGACATAGATAATTAATCAACCACACATAAAATGATAGAAATACAAGGAACCAAAGAGAAGGTTATACCATTTCTTTTACCTCTTGATCTTCTATTGTATGAACCTCCCCTCTTGGACATCATGTAGGCGACGATCTACCATGAACCGAAGTCACCAAGGCCTTCTAAACTCACCCTCTTCTTGCACCAACCAACACTAGCCACTAGGGCTTGCCGCAGGCCACCTCCTTCCTCTCTTCCTTGCGCTGCGGGCCACACAAAGCTCTCAAAGCTTGCCGACCACAAGGAAGCACCGGAGAGGAAGGAGAAGAAGAAGAAGAGAAACAAGTCTCTTGTTCACCAAAACCCAGCCGCCTATCCCCTTTCCTCCTCCCTTGCTTGCGGCGCCAACTCCACCAAGAGAAGAGGCTTCTTCTCCACAACTGACCACTTCCTCTTCTTCTTCTTGTTGCCGAGCACCACAAAAAGAAGAGGAAAACTCCTCCATGTCCTTGTGATTTTTGTCCAAGAGGTGGAGAAGAGGATGAGAAGAAAAGAGGAAGAGAATCCTCTCTTCTTGGGCGTCGGCCGATTGACCTAGGAGATAGAAGGGAGAGAGAGAGGATGAGAGAAGAGGCTTGGGGTTGGATGAATTGGAATACTTGGTTTCATGTCTCCATGGGGTATTTATAGCGCTACACTAGGGGCCATGAGGAGGAGTTGGGTCTTGGCCTGCTAATGGATCCAAACCCAATCAATTAATGAAAAACTATTCCACTAAAGGCTCTTCATTGAACTACCTCACCAACTCCCATATTTACACATGGGCTCCACCTATTATGAGTACAATTTCTCCCCCTGTTTAAGATATTGAATGCTGGTTGATTAATTTAAATTACTGATAATTTTAATTAATCAACCTCTAACGCCTTGATTAGTACCACTCATCCTTATCATCATGATGGACCAATTCCACCTACAGGATTTAACATGATGAACCTTATGAGCTCATCAAGGGGGCATCATCATCCCGACTCACTAGGACATGGATTTCGTCTATAATCAATGGCACACCATGTAAATAATATTATTTCCCAATTTACCTGGTCAATCGATTTAACAGAATAAATCCCGCCAATTGGTAAATCAAAGAAATAACAACTAAGTACATGTGTCCGTTATTATATCGGGATTCAGAGTATGTTCTCCAAAATAAACCGAGGTCTGATCCAATTATAAATTCAGTATAAATTTAATCACCTCTATGTTGGTCCTGCTCAATGCACACAAAGTGCACTAGTGTAATTCTATGGTTAAGACAAACCAACACTAAATTACACTACAACCATCCCAATGGTTTGTCCAACTCCATCTCAGTTGTGAGCCTCTACTTATACTTTAGAAGACACTGATAACATTATCTTCTATGCGACACCACACACCATGTTATCTAGAGTGTAAAGTATTAGACTTTATGCATACACTAATATTAATATGCAACAGTGATCTTGTATACTCTTTCAAAATGTAGATGTCCATACAGAAAAGGCAAGGCTTTTAGTATACATCCTAACAGTAAACACATAACCTAAGGTAGACTTACTATTATCCCTATCTAATTGGAAATCAGAATTCGTGTAACCGACAGGGAGCAAATGATCTTCCTGGTAAACTAGCATATAAATTCTAGTCCTTTTCAGGTACTTTATTATATCTTTTATCGCAGTCCAATGTCCTTGTCCTGGATTACATTGATATCTGCTAACCATGCCCACGGCAAAGCAAATATCCGGTCTCGTACATAATGTTAGTAATATGAGAGAAGTGCCCTAAGGCAATCGCCTTATGATTGTAATCATTTACTTTAATAAATGAATATTCACTATTTGAGTGTACATGTTTGTGTATTTGATTGAGATCTTAAACTCATTCACTGAATGTCCGCAATACAATTCACAGCATGAGAGAATTTGTGATGAATTCACAACTAGTGATTATCTCTACATATGCAATTGTGAAGTATTGAAATTGTCCCTAGTCGATGAATTGATAAATACGGACACTATCAATTCTTTTGAGACTAGCATGGGTTATTCTCTAATCTGCTGATTCTCACTGGCTGGTGACATTGGGATGTCCGGAGATAAACATGAATGCTAGTTAAGGGAACTAGTTCATTGGAGTGACTGGTTGTAAAACTTCATATGGTAGTCTACATATAGACATGTCAATGAAGTTTTTACTGCAGCTTAAGTGCGATGTTCCTTTGACTTACGGTGTTCAAGTCATCTTGGACATGAAGACGTATGCTTTGACATCTTAAGCAAGCATCTCCAAGGAGGTGTGGACCCAGGATGATTGGGTATAAGTCAAAGTGCCCGAAGATGTTTGAACAGCCTACAGAGGATTCACCACTCCTTGCGAGGAGATGTATACCCAAGGCCTATCGTCGGATTGTTTCTCGAAGCCTCTGGCCAGAGCATGACATGTTCAGAGTATGAATCTCTGAAATACATGAGAGTAATTAGAATCCGTTGGACGATAAAGACATTACTTGGGCTAGGTGTGACATAGTCAGCATAGTGGGGATTGACACACATAGACGGTGTCCTGAACTAAGTGGGTATAAGATGGTGAAGGGAATGAGGCACGACTCATTTAAGCTGCTGAAGGGTTTCAGAATAATTTCTGAGGTCAACCGTTGATCTTTCGATTAATTGGGGGTCATGATGTACTACTAGGGACCACTCATGATCGTTCTATAATTGGTTGATTATAGACGGCCAACATAAATCGAAAGCCTATTTAGTCACACGCACTACGACTAATCCGAGGGATTTAAAACGAGTTGAAAATTAGATTTTCCGATCAAGAGAGATAAGTCGAATCTGAATATATCAGAGACACATCGGAAGCTTAAAATGGCTAAGTCTTTTGAAGGCTTATTGGACGAATTAAATGAGTTTAATTCGTAAGGAGACGGCTTGGATTTAGCCGGCCAAAGAGTGTCCCCACCCTCTTTGGTTTGGCCGGCCATAATAAGAAGGGAAACCAAATTATTTGGTTTAAAATATAAAATAAATCAAGCGCGATTTGTTTTATAAAATTATGGATAAAGAAATTTATATAAAGAAATTTATAGAAATTTATTCTTTTATAGAAATTAAAATGAACCATGGATTGGTTTATTTTATTTTATAAAATCAATTATGAATTGATTTTTCCATGATAAGAAAAATTTATATAATAAATTTCTTGTAAATTTTTATTCCATAATAAAAGGGGAGACATGGTTGTTTTTATTATAAATTAAGTTATAATAAAAACTTGGCATAACGGAATAATTCATAGAAAAATTTATAAGATAAATTTCTTATGAAAAATTTATTCCGTTAAGAGGAGACTTGGCGATTAAGAGACCACTATATAAAGGTACCAAGGCAAGGCTTGGAAATCAATTCAAGAGATCAAGGATTCTTGGCTAACCTCTCTTCCTCTCCTTCTCTCCCTCTCTCTCCCTCTAGGGCCGGCTACCCTCTCCCTTTCCTAGGGCCGGCTGCCCTCCCTTCCCTTGCCGTGACCCACCACCAAGAAGAGGCCGAAGAAGAAGAAGAAGCGGGGCGCGCCTCCTTCCTTCCTCCTGGAATCTTGATTCCGTTTTGGTGGTTAATTTTCCATCTCTCTCTCTTGATATTCTAGTCGTGTCTTTGGAGAATCTAGTAGTTCTTGTCGGCACGAAACTCGTGGCTTTGCAAAGTCATCCCGAAGAGAACTCGGCGTGGACGCGAATAGAGGCGGAGCTTCCAAGGGACGCTTACGGTTGGATCTCGTCCCTTCCTTCGAGTTACGCAAGGTATTAAGTAAATTAGTTTACTTTCTGTAAAATTTTAATATATGATCATGTCTACACAATATAATGGTTGCATACTTAGATGTGTGGTTAAATAATTTTGGAAATTATTTATGCTAAATCTTCCGCTGCACATAATAAATTTTAAAATTACGAACCCGCATCCATGTCAATATGCACCCGGTCCCAACACATAACATAGCATATATTAGGCTTCCTACAGTCGAAGCATAAGGAACTACCTTCATCTCCTTTATCTCCTTTGGTGTCATAGGACACATCTCCTTAGATAAAGGTACTCCATGCTGAAAAGGTAGAAAACCTTTCTTTGAGTTTTGCATGCTAAAACGAGCTAGGATAGTATCAATATACGAAGTTTGAGATAAGCACAACATCCTTTTCTTGCAATCCCTTATAACTTTAATCCCAAGGATATGTCCAACACTCCCAAGTTCTTCATATTAAACTGCTTGGACAACCATACCCTTATGTCTGACAATACTTTGACTTTGTTGCCAATGAGCAAAATGTCATCTACGTATAGTACAAGAAATACTGCTACGTTTCCGTCAGTCCTCTTGTATACACAACACTCATCCAGACATTGTATGAATCCATAAGACTAGATTACCTCATCAATCCGGATGTTCCAAGATCTTGAAGCTTGTTTCAATCCATAAATGGACAAATTAAGCTTGTACACAATATGCTTTTTGCCCTTTGCAATGAATCCCTCTAGTTGCTTCATATAGATATTTTCTTCAAGACTTCCGTTAAGGAGTGTTGTCTTGTCTTCCATTTGCCAAACCTCATAATCCATATGAGCAGCAATAGACAAGAGAATCCAGATAGACTTAAGCATGGCTACTGGTGAAAAGGTTTCCTCATAATGGATCCCTTCTTTCTTAGTATTCCCCTTCGTAACAAGCCTTGCTTTAAAGGTTTCCACCATTCTGTCTGATCCTTGTTGGTGCCGAAAGCACCAGAGTCAAACCTATGTTTTGATAATGGGAAAGGGTTCAGAAGTTATGGTGTATTGTGATCTAACAAGGTTAATCAAGTATACAGGAAAAGTTCTAAGTACACTAGGCACTAAGTCCTGATTCTATGAATTGTGCATTAAGACCTGGTGAGTGAAGCTGGGCACTAAGACCTGGTGAGTGAAGCTGGGCACTAAGACCTGGTGAGTGAAGCTGGGCACTAAGACCTGATCCGGGGGATTGGGCAAAAGTCCAATCGGAGGAGCCGGTTGGCAAACAGGTAAAATCTTCTGAGAGGAGTAGGTGAGGATGCGTTCCCCGTGGAGGGAACATTAGGCGTCGATTCGACCTAGGGTTCCATTTGGGTAGCCCAAAGTCAGAACCAAGACAACTCAATTTGTAAATCATGGTTTAATCTATATACTTTATATGCTTGTTGTGTTTTGGAACTAACCCTAGTTGCAGGAATGAAGGGAGGAAGATTTCTGCACTCAGGCGCATCAATGGAGTGAGGCGCCCTACTAGGCTAGGCGCCAGTGTTGAGATAGGCACCCCAGTGAAGGGCTACTCCAAGAACTCAAAGCAAACTGCCACGTAAGCCTTGAATCAGTCAATGAGGCGCCTGTGTTAACACAGGTACCCCAGTCAGCTCAGGCACCCTAGTTGAGGGGATAACCGCTGGCCAAGTCTGCGTATTGGTATTCGCGGAGAGAGGGCCTATTGGGACCGGGTGCATGTTGACATGGATGCGGGTTCGTAATTTTAAAATTAATTACGTGCAGCGGAAGATTTAGCATAAATAATTTCTCAAATTATTTAACCACACATCTAAGCATGCAATTTTATCTTGTGTAGACATGATCATATATTTAAAATTTTGTAGAAATGTAAACTAATTTACATATTACCTCGCGTAACTCGAAGGAAGGGACGAGATCCAACCGTAAGCGTCCCTTGGAAGTTCCGCGTCTTTTCGCGTCCACGCCGAGTATATTTACGATTACTTCGCAAAGACACGAGTTTCGTGTTCTCGAGAACTACTAGATTCTCCGAGAACGCGACGAGAAAAAAAACAAGAGAGAAGTTGGAAGACTAACCACAAAAGGATGGCCGGAATCACAATTCCGGCGAAGCAAAAGAAGAAGTTTGCGGCAAAAATTCTTCTTGGGGCTGGTTGGCGCACGGCAAGAAGGGGAGAGAAAGAGAGGGAGAGAGCCTATGCCTTCACCACTTTGATTATTTTTCAAGCCTTGCCTTGGGTCCTTTATATAGTGGCCTCTCAACCGCGAAGTCTCTTTTTTTCTTATAAAATAAATTTTCTATGACTTATTCCATCATGCCATGTTTTATCATATTTTAATTTTCATGAAAAATAAACCAAACCTTGGTTTATCATATAAAAATTTATATCATCCATAATTTTATAAAACAAACCACACTTGGTTTATTTTATAAATTGAACCAAAAACCTGGTTCTCTCACTTTGTTGTGGCCGGCCAAGCAAAGAGGATGGAGACCCTCTTTGGCCGGCCCATCCAAGCCACGCCCCAATGAATTAAACTTATTTAATTCATCTATTAAGTCTTCAAAAGACTTAGCCATTTTACGCATCCGATGCGTCTATGAAAAATTCAGATTCGACTTATCATTTGGCTCCACTAAACCTAATCTCTCTTGATTGGAAAATCCAATTTTTAACTCGTTTTAAATCCCTCGGATTACTCATAGTGCGTGTGACTAAATAGGCTTTCGATTTATGTTGGCCGTCTATAATTAACCAATTATAGAACGATCATGAGTGGCACCTAGTAGTACATCATGATCCCCAATTAATCGAAAGATCAACAATTGACCTCAGAAACTATTCTGAAACCCTTCAGCAGCTATAATGAATCATGCCCCATTCCCTTCACCATCTTATACCCACTTGGTTCAGGACATGGTCTATGTGTGTCAGTCCCCACAAGGCTGACTACGTCACACCTAGCCCAAGTAACGTTTTCTCGTCCTACGGATTCTAATTACTCTCATGTATTTAAGAGATTCATACTTTGAACATGTCAAGCTCTGTCCAGAGGCTTCGAGTAACAATCCGACGATAGGCCTCGGGTATACATCTCCTCGCAAGGAGTGGTGAATCCTTTGTAGGCTGTTCAAACATCTTCGGGCACTCCGGCTTATACCCAATCATCCTGGGTCTACACCTCCTTAGAGATGATTGCTTAAGATCTCAAAGTATAAGTCTCCATGACCAAGATGACTTGAACACCGTAAGTCATAGGAACATGGCACTTAAGCTGCAGTAAGAACTTCACTGACATATCTATATGTAGACTACCATATGAAGTTTCACAGCCAGTCACTCCAATGAACTAGTTCCCATAACTAGCATTCATGTTTATCTCCGGACTTCTCAATGTCACCAGCCAGTGAGAATCAGCTGATTAGAGAATAACTCATGCTAGTCTCAACAGAATTGATAGTGTCCGTATTTATCAATTCATCGACTAGGGACAATTTTAATACTTCACAATTGCACATGTAGAGATAATCACTAGTTGTGAATTCATCACAAATTCTCTCATGCTGTGAATTGTATTGCGGACATTTAGTAAATGAGTTTATGATCTCAATCAAATACATAAACATGTATACTCAAATAGTGAATATTCATTTATTAAAATAAATGATTACAATCATAAGGCGATTGTATTAGGACACTTTTCTCATATCACTAACAAACTCCCACTTGGCCTAATGCCAATCGCTACGGTACCCAATACCACAGGCTCTAACATGACCCTCAAACATGCTTTGAGGCAAGGCCTTAGTTAAAGGATCTGCTAAATTCCTTTTAGTGGGAATTTTCTCAATTTGTATATCATTCCTACTTATAATCTCTCTGATCAGATGATAGCGGCGAAGCACATGTTTGGATCGCTGATGAGATCTTGGTTCCTTTGCTTGTGCAATAGCTCCATTGTTGTCGCAGTAAACCGGTATTAATTCATCAATGGTTGGAACCACACCAAGTTCTGAGACAAACTTCTTGAACCAGACTACTTCCTTTACTGCTTCCCAAGCTGCAATATATTCCGCTTCCGTGGTAGAATCTGCTACGATGTCTTGCTTTGAACTCTTCCAACTTATTGCGCCTCCATTCAAAATAAATACGTATCCGGACTGAGATTAGGAATCATCCTTATCTGTCTGGAAACTGGCATCTGTATACCCACGTATTACCATATCACCTTCTCCATATATTAGGAACACATCCTTAGTTCTTCTTAAGTACTTGAGGATTGTCTTGACAGCCGTCCAATGATCCATTCCTGGATCAGTCTGGTATCTGCTTGTGACACTCAGAGCATACAATATGTAACACCCCAAAATTTTCCCATAAGAAATATTATAAATTCATGAAACATTATTATTATGAAATGTTATGATGGGCTTCGTTTAATGGGCTTTGACATGGATTAGTGCAAAATGTAATAAAAAAACAATATATAGAAAGGAGGAAGCAAGGATTGAACCTTGAACCTCCTAGTTGCACTAATCATGTCGTAACCATTGCACCAAGCCATGTTACTTGTTGAGAGAATAAGAAACATGCTTGTTAAAGCTAGGGAAGTGAAGAGACATGTCTCTTCATGGGAAAAGTATAAATAAGAGAAGGAGAAGTTGGAATAACTTCCTCTCTTCTTCTTCCTCACTCTCCCCACCGAAATTCATCTTCTTCTCCCTTCTCATTTTCGAAAAGTAAACCCTAGGGTTCTAACCCTAGGGAATTGGAAGGAAGAAGACCATCCAAAGATCTTGCCCTCTACTAGGGCCAAAGGTTCTAGGGAAGTGCTAGTAAGGAGAACACTCACCCTCCTTCAACCAAGGGTACTCTAAAGGTTTAGAGAAAGTGAAAGTCAAGCGAATGGATGTAAGTATCCCCTCACCTGCAGTGTAATAGTTGTGTAGGATGCTTTTGCTTTTGTGGTTGTCGAAACTAGGGTTTTCCCCTTTTGTAAGTTTCGGCCACCCCTTAAGGGGAGGCCTTGGTTACTCCTTGATATATGAGAAGACCCCTTGAGACTTAGGGTATATATGAATGTTGAATTTCTTCATGATGTTAGGAACAAAAAACTAGGGTTTTACCCTAGTGTAAGTTTCGGCCAACACCCTTAGAGGAGGCCTTGGTTACTTCTTGTTACATGAGTAGACCCTTGGAACTTAGGGTATATGTATGTGTTGTTTCGTTCATGATGTTATGAACAAAATTTTAGGGTTTCACCCTTAAATAGGTTTCGGCCAAAACAAGAAGCAAAGAGGGTTTAGGGTTGTATGGTTTCCTATGATGTATCTATGTTTAGTAGTGTAGACAAAGTGTTTGTGTAAATGTTTGTGTTAAACCTAAGTTCAAGAACCCTAGTTTTCCCTACCCTTGACTTTCGGCCAACCCTAGAAAAATTAGGGTTTAGGGTGCATGATTATCCTAGGATGTATTCTAGGCTTAATATGTTACATGAAATGTAAGTGAAGGTTAGACTACCCAACGAGACATGATTATGTTTAGTAAGATGATATGTATATGCATGTGATGTCTAAATGAAATACTTGATTTGGAAATCTTAATTTCCCTAGCATGATTTTCGGCCAAGGCATGATATATTAGGTTTGTGAAGTTGATTTTCCCATGATGTATGCTATGCTTAGTATGATACATGATGTATATATATATATGATGTTTGTATGGGATGGTTGATGTCAAAAACCTAAGCTACCCCTACCCTTGATTTTCGGCCAAACCCTAGGTTTAGGGTTGGGAAGGGTTAAATTAAACCATGAAGTAGGATATGATATGAATATGATTGATATGACCAATTTTTGTCATATATAAGTATGTGTAAGTACTTGAAATGTGATGTATGTATGAGCATGTTATATAGCCCATGGGGCACCCTTTATGAATTGCATGTGACATGTATGATAAAATGCTTGAAAGGATACTCCATTAAGTATGTGATCAAGAGCACCCCTTATGTTGTGTGGTGTGTCCCTACGGGATCATGAGCACCCTTGAAGAGTGGTGTGTCCCTTAAGAGTGGATTTGGAGTACTCCTTAGCATATATATAAAAGCATGATAAGTATTTTACTTTAGAAGTTGTGTACCCGACTCGGAAGGGGGTCGTTAAACAAATCCGGGGTGCATGTTAACGTAAGGTCATGGCTCCGATAGGACAGAAGGGTCCTGCTCTAATTGATTGGTGGCTCGATACCCCAATTCATTAGGGAACGCGCAATAGGTAACGCGCGATATGTGGTACACAACCGGGCCCAATATGATATGGATGTATTTTTAAGTAATACCTTTATGGAATTGTTTTGAAAACATTCATTGAAAACATTTATGATATGTGAAGGGTATGCTTAAGGTACTTTATACTGCATGCTTAGAAACGTTGATGTTTAGTATGCTTGGATGAACTCATGCTTATGATTTATTATGTGTACATGTTGTATTCCTTCGTACGGATTTTGCGAGTAAGACAGGATCCTTACTAAGCATTTGTGCTTACTAGTTTATGTGTTGTCTTATGCTGCAGATAAGGGTAAGTAACACTTAAACTAATGGAAGAGGCTGGAGGCTGGAGATGTGTGGGGTGGTGGCTCGGGAAGAAAGATCTTTATATCTACATTACTATGTTTATGATAACATTTTCTTCAAAAATGAATGTTACTTAATTAGGTTTGATATTGCATGATAATGATTACACTTGGAATTCTCATATATTTGATTTTGTTTGGTTAGGTTGTGAGCTTGAAATAATATGTGAACCATAATGTTATAGAATAACTTTTGATTAAAAAATTTCAAATGATGTTCTAATGATTCAGGCATGACATGTGATGATATGTATTGGCTAGCATGTTTAGCACTTAGTCCTTGCATTGTTTGTTTTAATTTTATGCTAGAAGATAGCAAAAAAAATATTATTATATGATTGATTGTACGTAACCCCGCCCCGAGAGTAGATATAAGGGCGGGCGTTACAGGTTGGTATCAGAGCAGGTTTCCCCTCCACCACACACACATCACGCTTCATCCTGCCACTTTCAAGTAAGTTATCCTAACCTCGCTTTATTTTATTTCATGTACAGTAATGATTATATGGAGATGATTTACACTTGCATAACAAGTGAAAGTAGTGTTAATTCTTATGTAGTCATTTATCACCTGTATGATAGATATGACTAGAGGACGTAGCAATCGGGGTAATGAGACAGCACCCCCACCTAATATGATGCAAGTGATCACAGATCTACAGCGTCAGGTCCCTAAACAACAGCAGATAATAAGCACTCTGATGACCCAGCAGGGGAACACTGCAACCCCGCAGGGAAGTCAGAATGCGATACCTACTGAGCCTCCAACTGCACAGGCACCCCCGGACACTCCGGTCCGAGGAGTCCGACAGGAGGCCTATCTGATTCAGTGGCAGAGACTGATGCCGGAAAAAATTCTCTGGCACCTGCGAGCCCTGGGATGCCCAGGCTTGGCTCAAGGCAGTTGAGAGCACAGTGGAATTATTAGACTGGCCCGAGCATGAGAAAATTAAATGTCTCTCGTTCTGCCTCACTGGCGACGCCGGGATGTTGTGGGAACGAGTAAAAGCTAGAAGGTCAGTGGACCAGATGAAGTGGAAGGACTTCGAGTCAGAATTTCTGTAGGAATTCTATTTGAATTTATCGGAGAGCCGAAGAAGAGGACAAGCAAATTCTTATCGGCTCTGAAAGCAAGGAAGATGTTAGAAAATGGATGCTTTGGATTTCTAGCTCATGTGGTTGATACCAGTCCTATAGAGGGCCCGAAGCTAGAAGACGTCAAAGTCGTATGCAATTACCCAGAGGTATTTCCAGATGACTTACCAGGGTTAGCACCTGAAAGAGATATAGAATTTGCAATTGAATTGATTCCTGGTACTAATCCCATTTCTAAGGCACCGTACCGTATGGCGCCGACGGAATTAAAGGAATTACAGGGACAGTTACAGGAGATGCTTGACAAGGGACTCATCCGCCCTAGTCATTCTCCCTGGGGAGCTCCCGTACTATTCGTGAAAAAGAAGGATGAGTCGATGCGAATGTGTATCAACTATCGGGCGCTGAACAACGTGACTATCAAGAACAGGTACCCTCTACCCAGGATAGATGACCTGTTCGATCAATTGAAGGGAGCCACAGTTTTCTCTAAGATTGACCTGAGATCGGGTTATCACCAAGTCAGGGTGAAAAAGGAGGATATACCAAAGACGGCTTTCCGAACCAGATACGGACATTATGAGTTCGTAGTTATGCCATTTGAAGTTACCAATGCTCCAGCTATGTTTATGGATTTAATGAATCGGGTATTCTCGGCATTCCTCGACAGATTTGTCATCGTCTTTATCGACGATATCCTTATATATTCGAGAACTCCCGAAGAACATGTTGAGCACCTGAGTATAGTACTACAGATTCTTCGGAAGGAACAACTGTATGCTAAATTTTCCAAATGCGAGTTCTGGCTCGATCAAGTATCATTCTTGGGACATGTTATCTCCAAGGAAGGAGTAATGGTGGACCCAATTAAAATCGAAGCCGTGAGTAACTGGACTAGACCCAAGAATGCCAGTGAAATCAGAAGTTTCCTCGGGCTAGCAGGCTATTACAGAAAATTCGTAGAGAACTTCTCTCGGATTGCAGCCCCTATGATAGCTCTTACAAAGAAGGACAAGAAATATGTATGGACCGAGGAATGTGAAAAGAGCTTTACTGAACTGAAAAGGAGGCTGACTAGCACTCCAATATTGACTCTTCCAGAGAGCGATATGGGTTTCGATATGTACAGTGACGCATCCAAACTTGGACTCGGAGCTGTGCTTATGCAAAATGGGAAGGTAATTGCCTATGCCTCTAGGCAACTGAAGGAACATGAAAGAAACTACCCTACCCATGACTTAGAGTTAGCAGCGATGGTCTTTGCACTGAAAATATGGAGGCACTATCTATATGGAACCCAGTGTAAAGTTTATACAGATCACCAGAGTCTGCGATATTTCTTCACCCAGAAAGATTTGAATATGAGACAGCGCAGATGGCTCGAATTGGTCAAGGATTATGATTGTGAGATCCTGTACCATCCAGGAAAAGCCAACAAGGTAGCCGATGCTCTCAGTAGAAAATCATGTGCTGCCTTGATGTCTTTGTCATCTTTGTCACAACCCTTAGGGGACGAAATTATGAATTACGGGATTGAAATCATATCAGGACAACTGTCCACCCTGATGATTGCGCCGACATTGTTCGGCGATATTCTGGAAAAGCAGAATCATGATCCGAGTCTTCAGAGAATCAAGCAAGAGGTTCTCGAAGGCAAGGACGATGGATTTAGGATTTCGGACAGCGGAGTTTTATATCTTCGGGACCGATTATGTGTTCCCGACGACTCCGACTTATGGACAAGAATCCTCGAGGAAGCTCACGGAACACCTTATGCGATGCATCCTGGGTCTACCAAGATGTATCAAGATCTGAAGAGCAAGTTTTGGTGGTCCGGTATGAAGCGAGATGTAGCCCACTATGTCAGTATGTGTTTGACCTGCCAGAGGGTCAAAGCAGAACACTAGAGGCCTGGAGGAGTTTTGCAACCCCTGACTATCCCCGAGTGGAAATGGGAAGACATCTCCATGGATTTCATCTCTGGGCTGCCTAGAACGACGAATGGATATGATGGTATATGGGTTATTGTGGACAGACTCACCAAGTCTGCCCATTTTCTGGCTATTAGGATGACCTACTCAATGGAGCAGTTGGCTCAACTGTACGTCAAGGAAATTATCCGACTGCACGGAGTTCCCAAGACCATTATCTCTGATAGGGATGGTCGATTTACTTCAGATTTTTGGGGACACATGCAAAAAGCTCTTGGCACGAAGCTGAAATTCGATACGGCCTTTCATCCCCAGACTGATGGGCAGACTAAAAGGGTGAATCAGATATTAGAAGACATGTTACGAGCTTGTGCCTTGGACTTCAAGGGAAGCTGGTGTCGATACCTGAGCCTGGTAGAGTTTGCTTATAACAACAGTTATCAGGCTACTATCGGGATGACACCGTACGAAGCACTATACGGAAGGAAATGCAGATCTCCTATATGCTGGCATGAGAGTGGTGAAAAGAAGGAGATGGGACTCCAGACTGATATTATAGATGAAACCACTCAGACTATAAAGAATATTCGCCAGAGAATAGAGACTGCACAGAGTCGGCAGAAAAGCTACGCTGACAAGCGACGTAGACCACTAGAGTTTGAGGTTGGGGATTCAGTATTCCTGAAAGTGGCCCCTATGAAATGGGTGATGAGATTCGGAAAGAAAGGGAAGCTGAGTCCGAGATATGTGGGACCGTATCAAATTCTGAGACGGGTAGGCAAAGTGGCCTACGAACTAGAGTTACCGCCAGAAATGTCGGCTATCCACAATGCCTTCCATGTATCAATGCTCAGGAAATATACCTCTGATGTGAATCAAATGATAGAACCCCAACCAGTACAAGACTAGGAGAACCTAAATTCTGAACGCCGACCTATCCAGATCCTAGACCGGGAAGTCAAAAAGCTAAGGAACAAGGAAGTACCCTTAGTAAAGGTTCTGTGGTGGAACGAACAATTCGAAGAAGCCACATGGGAACGAGAGGAGGCAATACGATTAAAGTATCCGGAATTATTTTAAAGTTCGGGACGAACTTTTTATAAGGTATGGAGGATTGTAACACCCCAAAATTTTCCCATAAGAAATATTATAAATTCATGAAACATTATTATTATGAAATGTTATGATGGGCTTGGTTTAATGGTCTTTGATATGGATTAGTGCAAAATGTAATAAAAAAAGAATATATAGAAAGGAGGAAGCAAGGATTGAACCTTGAACCTCCTAGTTGCACTAATCATGTCATAACCATTGCACCAAGCCATGTTACTTGTTGAGAAAATAAGAAACATGCTTGTTAAAGCTAGGGAAGTGAAGAGACATGTCTCTTCATGGGAAAAGTATAAATAAGAGAAGGAGAAGTTGGAAAAACTTCCTCTCTTCTTCTTCCTCACTCTCCCCACCGAAATTCATCTTCTTCTCCCTTCTCATTTTCGAAAAGTAAACCCTAGGGTTCTAACCCTAGGGAATTGGAAGGAAGAAGACCATCCAAAGATCTTGCCCTCTACTAGGGCCAAAGGTTCTAGGGAAGTGCTAGTAAGGAGAACACTCACCCTCCTTCAACCAAGGGTACTCTAAAGGTTTAGAGAAAGTGAAAGTCAAGCGAAAGGATGTAAGTATCCCCTCGCCTGCAGTGTAATAGTTGTGTAGGATGCTTTTTCTTTTGTGGTTTTCGAAACTAGGGTTTTCCCCTTTTGTAAGTTTCGGCCACCCCTTAAGGGGAGGCCTTGGTTATTCCTTGATATATGAGAAGACCCCTTGAGACTTAGGGTATATATGAATGTTGAATTTCTTCATGATGTTAGGAACAAAAAACTAGGGTTTTACCCTTGTGTAAGTTTCGGCCAACACCCTTAGAGGAGGCCTTGGTTACTTCTTGTTACATGAGTAGACACTTGGAACTTAGGGTATATGTATGTTTTGTTTCCTTCATGATGTTATGAACAAAATTTTAGGGTTTCACACTTAAATAGGTTTCGGCCAAAACAAGAAGCAAAGAGGGTTTAGGGTTGTATGGTTTCCTATGATGTATCTATGTTTAGTAGTGTAGACAAAGTGTTTGTGTAAATGTTTGTGTGAAACCTAAGTTCAAGAACCCTAGTTTTCCCTACCCTTGACTTTCGGCCAACCCTAGAAAAATTAGGGTTTAGGGTGCATGATTATCCTAGGATGTATTCTAGGCTTAATATGTTACATGAAATGTAAGTGAAGGTTAGACTACCCTACGAGACATGATTATGTTTAGTAAGATGATATGTATATGCATGTGATGTCTAAATGAAATACTTGATTTGGAAATCTTAATTTCTCTAGCATGATTTTCGGCCAAGGCATGATATATTAGGTTTGTGAAGTTGATTTTACCATGATGTATGCTATGCTTAGTATGATATATGATGTATATATATATGATGTTTGTATGGGATGGTTGATGTCAAAAACCTAAGCTACCCCTACCCTTGATTTTCGGCCAAACCCTAGGTTTAGGGTTGGGAAGGGTTAAATTAAACCATGAAGTAGGATATGATATGAATATGATTGATATGACCAATTTTTGTCATATATAAGTGTAAGTGCTTGAAATGTGATGTATGTATGAGCATGTTATATAGCCCATGGGACACCCTTTATGAATTGCATGTGATATGTATGATAAAATGCTTGAAAGGATACTCCATTAAGTATGGGATCAAGAGCACCCCTTATGTTGTGTGTGTTAGTGATTTGAGAGAAGTGTCCTAAGACAATCACCTTATGATTGTAAACATTTATTTTAATAAATGATAATTCACTATTTGAGTATACATATTTGTGTATTTGATTGGGATCTTAAACTCATCTACTGAATGTCCGCAATACAACTCACAGCATAAGAGAATTTGTGATGGGATCACAACTAGTGATTATCTTTAAATGTGCAAATGTGAAGTATTGAAAATATCCCTAGTCGATGAATTGATAAAAACGGACACTATCAATTCTGTTGAGACTAGCATGGGTTATTCTCTAATCAGCTGATTCTCACTGGCTGGTGACATTGGGATGTCCGGAGATAAACATGGATGCTAGTTAAGGGAACTAGTTCATTGGAGTGACTAGCTGTAAGACTTCATATGAAATCTATATATAGAAATGTCAATGAAGATCTTACTGCAGCTTAAGTGCGATGTTCCTTTGACTTGCGGTGTTCAAGTCATCTTGGTCATGGAGACTTATACTTTACATCTTAAGCAAGCATCTCCAAGGAGGTGTGGACCCAGGATGATTGGGTATAAGCCGAAGTGCCCGAAGATGTTTGAACAGCCTACAAAGGATTCACCACTCCTTGCGAGGAGATGTATACCCTGGCCTATCATCGGATTGTTACTCAAAACCTCTAGCCAGAGTATATCATGTTTAGAGTGCATGTCTCTAAAATACATGAGAGTAATTAGAAATCCAAAGGACGAGAAAGATACTACTTGGGCTAGGTGTGACGTAGTCAGTCTAGTGGGGACTGACACAAACAGACCATGTCCTGAACCAAGTGGGTATAAGGTGGTGAAGGGAATGAGGCACGATTCATTAGAGCTGCTGAAGGATTTCAGAATGATTTCTTCTGAGGTCAAGCCGTTGATCTTTCGATTAATTGGGGATCATGGTGTACTACTAGGTGCCACTCATGATCGTTCTATAATTGGTTGATTATAGACGGCCAACATAAATCGAAAGCCTATTTTGTCACACGCACTACGAGTAATCCGAGGGATTTAAAACGAGTTGAAAATTGGATTTTCCGATCAAGAGAAATAAGTCGAATCTGAGTTAATCAGAGGCGCAACGGAAACTAAAAATGGCTAAGTCTTTTGAAGGCTTTTTGGGCGAATTAAATGAGTTTAATTCGCGAACGGTTCGGGTCGGTTTTGGCCGACCAAAGAGGGTGTTAACCCTCCTTGGGTGGCCGGCCATTGAAGGGAGAAAAACCAATTTAATTGGTTTAATTAATAAAATAAATCTAGTGCGATTTATTTTATAAATTATGGATAAATAAATTTGTATAAAGAAATTTATATAAATAAATTTATAGAAATTTATTCTTTTTATGGAAGTTAAAATAATCCATGAATTGGTTTATTTTTAATTTTATAAAATCAATTATGAATTGATTTTTCCATAATAAGAAAGTTTATAAATTTCTTATAAAATTTATTCCATGATTTAAAGAGAAGAAGAATTTGTTTTATTATAAATTAGTTATAATAAGACTCGGCTTAAACGGAATAATTAATAAGAGAATTTATAAGATAAATTTCTTATAACTAATTTCGTTAATTCCGTTAAGAGGGAGACTTAGCAAAGGAGTTGCTACTATATATAGGAACCAAAGGCAAGCCCTTATTCTGAATCAACTAACCCTAATAAGAGCTCTCCCTCTCTCTCTTCTCTTCTCCTTCTCCCTCTCATGCCTAGGGCCGGCGCCCACTTGGAGACCTAGGGCCGGCGCCCACCTTCCAAGCTAGGGCCGGCGCACACCTCCTCCACTCTTGGTTGCCGTGAGCCATCAAGAAGAAGGAGAAGTCAACCAAGAAGAAGAAAAAGCGGATCACATCTCCCTCTCTCTCGGAAATCGATTCCGTTACTTCGGTGGTTAGTTTCCTAATCATTCTCTTGATCTTCTTTGTTGTGCCTATAGAGAATCTAGTAGTTCTCGTCGGCACAAAACTCGTGACTTTGCGAAGTCATCCCGAACAGAACTCGGCGTGGACGCGAATAGAGGCGGAGCTTCCAAGGGACGCTACGGTTGGATCTCGTCCCTTACTTCAAGTTACGCGAGGTACTTAGTAAATTAGTTTACTTTTTCCGCAATGTTTTAATTTATGATTATGTCTACACACCATAAGGTTGCATGCTAGATACGAAGTTAAAATAATTTAAGAAATTATTTTATGCAAATTTTTCCGTTGCACGTAAAAATTTAAAATTTTACGAACTCGTATCCTTGTCAACATGCACCCGGTCCCAACAGTGTGGTGTGTCCCTACGAGATCATGAGTACCCTTGAAGAGTGGTGTGTCCCTTAAGAGTGGATTTGGAGTACTCCTTAGCATATATGTAAAAGCATGATAAGTATTTTACTTTAGAAGTTGTGTACCCGACTAGGAAGGGGGTCGTTAAACAAATCCGGGGTGCATGTTAACGTAAGGTCATGGCTCCGGTAGGACGGAAGGGTCCTGCTCTAATTGATTGGTGGCTCGCTACCCCAATTCATTAGGGAACGCGCAATAGGTAACGCGCGATATGTGGTACACAACCGGGCCCAATATGATATGGATGTATTTTTAAGTAATACCTTTATGGAATTATTTTGAAAACATTCATTGAAAACATTTATGATATGTGAAGGGTATGCTTAAGGTACTTTATACTGCATGCTTAGAAACGTTGATGTTTAGTATGCTTGGATGAACTCATGCTTATGATTTATTATGTGTACATGTTGTATTCCTTCGTATGGATTTTGCGAGTAGGACAGGATCCTTACTAAGCATTTGTGCTTACTAGTTTATGTGTTGTCTTATGCTGCAGATAAGGGTAAGGAACACTTAAGCTAATGGAAGAGGCAGGAGGCTGGAGATGTGTGGGGTGGTGGCTCGGGAAGAAAGATCTTTATATCTACATTACTATGATTATGATAACATTTTTTTCAAAATTGAATGTTACTTAATTAGGTTTGATATTGCATGATAATGATTACACTTGGAATTCTCATATATTTGATTTTGTTTGGTTAGGTTGTGAGCTTGAAATAATATGTGAACCATCATGTTAGAGAATAACTTTTGATTAAAATATTTCAAATGATGTTCTAATGATTCAGGCATGACATGTGATGATATGTATTGACTAGCATGTTTAGCACTTAGTCCTTGCATTGTTTGTTTTAATTTTATGCTAGAAGATAGAAAAAAAAATATTATTATATGATTGATTATACGTAACCCCGCCCCGAGAGTAGATATAAGGGCGGGCGTTACACGATACATCGGGCCTAGTACATAACATAGCATACATGATAGATTCTATCGTGGATGCATAAGGAATCTTATTCATGCAAATCCTCTCGTCTTTTGTGCGTGGACACATAGACTTCGAAAGGTTGATCCCATGCCTGATGGGAAGGTACCCTTTCTTGGATTCCGACATGCTAAACCTTTTTAGCACTCGGTCTATATATGTAGACTGCGAAAGACCAAACAATCGTTTTGATCTATCTCTATACATTCTAATCCCAAGGATATAGGTTGCTTCTCCTAGGTCTTTCATGGAAAAAGTTTTGGACAACCAAATTTTAACTGACTGTAAGACTGATATATCGTTTCCTATAAGTAATATGTCATCGACATATAACACTAGGAATACGACTGCACTCCCACTAACCTTCTTGTACACACAAGGTTCGTCAGGATTTTGTGAGAAATTAAACTCTTTGATTGTCTCATCAAAACGGATGTTCCACCTCCTGGATGCTTGCTTTAGTCCATATATGGATCGTCGAAGCTTGCATACTTTAGTTTTATTAACCGATGTGAAACCTTCAGGTTGTATCATATATACATCCTCAAGAAGGTTTCCATTAACGAAAGTTGTTTTCACATCCATTTGCCATATCTCATAATCATAATGAGCTGCTATGGCCAGGAGCATCCAAATGGATTTAAGCATAGCTACTGGTGAATAGGTTTCGTCATAATCAATTCCTTATTTTTGGCGATATCCTTTTGCCACAAATCTAGCCTTAAAGGTAACAACATTACCTTCCATGTTGATTTTCTTCTTGAAAACCCACTTGCACCCTATGGGCTTAATCCCTTCAAGTGGGTTAACCAAGTCCCATACTTAATTTTTGTACATGGAATCCAATTCCGACTTCATGGCTTCAAGTCATTTATCCCTTTCTGAATTTTTCAGAACATCTTCATAACTGATAGGTTCGTCATCGTTAATGAGTAGCACGTCGTTCGATTCACTTATGAGAAATCCGTATCTCTCTGGAATATTTCGTGTCCTATCAGACCTACGAAGAAGTGGTGTTGTTTTAGGTTCAACCGATAGCTCATCATTATGAGTTATTGGTTGTGAGTCTAGACTAGGTGTCTCTGTAATGTCTATTAGAGTTTCTTGAATTTCTTTAAGTTCAATGCTACTCCCACTGTTTTCTTGTAAAAGAAATTTTTTTTCTAGAAATACAGCATGCCTTGAAACAAACACCTTTTGTTCCAAGGGATGATAGAATTGGTAACCTTTCGTTTCCTTAGGGTATCCAATAAATAGACATTTATCAGACTTAGCATCCAATTTGTCTGATACAGTCCGCTTTACATAAGCAGGACAACCCCATATCTTTAGGTGAGATAAATGAGGTTTCTTACTATTCCACGTCTCATATGGAGTAGTAGAGACTACATTGGTCGGGACTCTGTTTAGTAAGTAAACAGCTGTCTTAAGCGCATAGCCCCAAAAGGATTTTGGAAGAGTTGCATGATTCATCTTAGATCTAACCATGTCCATCAAGGTTCGGTTACGCCTCTCAGATACACCATTATGCTGTGGTGTATATGGAGGAGTCCATTGAGACAATATCCCATTGTCCCTAAGATAATCTTGAAACCCTTGACTTAAGTATTCACCACCCCAATCGGATCGAAGTATCTTAATACTTTTGCCAAGCTGTTTCTCTACTTCACTTCTGAACTCTTTGAATTTCTCAAAAGTTTCAAATTTGAGTTTGATGAAGAACACATACCCGAATCGTGAGTGATCATCGATAAAGGTAATGAAGTAGATATAGCCTCCTTGTGCAAGAGTTGACATTGGTCCACATACATCAGTATGTATTAGACCAAGCAATTCTCCCACTGGTTTACCTTTTTTGAAAAAGGGGTAATTTGGTCATCTTGCCTTTTAAGCATGATTCGCATGTATCAAATGAACTGGGTTCAAATGATTCCAGAATTCCACATCGGTGTAATTTGGTCATGCGTTTCTTGCTTACATGGCCAAGACGACAATGCCACATATAAGAGTATATTTGATTATCTATTCGAGCATGTTTGTTGCTAACTTCGATATTGAAAACGTCACTGGATAAATCTAACGTGTAGATATCATTGCATAAGGTTCCGGTCCCATAAAGAACACCATTTAAAGTTATGTAACAGCTATTGTTCCTAAAAGTTAAATGATAACCCTTTTCATTCAAGCATGAAATAGATACAATGTTCTTTATTAACGAAGGAACAAAATAATAATTATCCAATTCTAAGACAAGTCCAGTAGGGAGCTTTAGCAAATATGTTATGATGGCAACAGCAGCAATCTTTGCCCCATTTCCAACTCGCAAATTCACTTCTCCTTTGACGAGTCTTCTTCTATTCCTTAGCCCCTGTATGTCATTACATATATGTGAGCTACACCCAGTATCAAGTACCCAGATGTCCGAGGAAAAAGAGTGACATTCAATAACGAAGATACCTGAAGAGGATGGGGCATCAGATGCCTTCTTCTTCAAGGACTCAAGATAAACCTTGCAGTTTCTTCGGCAGCGGCCCGCCTTGCCACAGTGATGGCAAGTGCTTTTTGGTGCCTTTTTAGTCTTTTTGGCCTTTTTCTTCCTTCTCTTATTCTGTTCTTTGGGCTTCCTCGTAGAGTCTTTCTTTGAGGAACCAACTAACAGTACCGTCTTTTGATCATGCTTTACAGAAGGCTCTACAGTCTTCAGCAGGTTAAGCAACTCAGGAATAGTAGTCTCTAGTTTGTTCATTCGATAGTTCTTCACAAACTGTGAGTAACTCTTGGGCATACAATGCAGAATTAAGTTAATACTTAGTTCATGATCCATTACAAATCCGAGTGTGCCTGTCGCTCAATGTACCCCAACATTTTCAACACAAACTGTGAAAAAGAAGTGCCTTCCTGCATCTTAGAGGTGAAGAGGAGACTGGAGATCTCAAAACCTTTTGGATCTCGCCTGCTCGTCAAACAGCTCATGAAGATGGAAGACGATGGTATGAGCATCCATATGCTCATGCTGCTTTTGTAGCTCAGGTACCATAGCGACCAGCATTATGCAACTTGCAAGTTCAGAATCGACCACATGTTTTTAATAGGCCACTATCTGGTTTGGAGTTGCATCTTTATGAGGATGGTTGGGAAGTTGTTCTTCAAGGACATAAGCAAGCTTTTCTGCCTTGAGGACTATCCTCAGGTTTCGAAGCTAGTCCATGAAGTTTGGCCCTGTCAGCTTATTCGTGTCCAAAATGGAACGCAAATTCAGAGAAGACATGATCAGGTGATTATCCTAGAAATATAAATTGAGGTTATGTGATGAGAATGATAAAGAATGCATCAATATACATTAATTAAATCCTATTTATTTATCGAATTGAATAACCCTTTTTATCAATTCGGAAGATCGTAGGAGCATCTCCAAATAGGTTGATATCCAACCATAGATAAGAACAACCATGGCTAGAGTACATCAAGTTATTCTTAGCTATGAAGGTAGGTAATTGTACCGATTACATATTATACATATGTAACTATCACGTTATGCTATCAACTAATTGAATGTTTGCATAAATCATTGGGTTGTTAACCCAATAACAAGTATGCAACAATATACATAGCACCCAACTGCACCTCTCTTTACATCGACCTTGGCTATGACACAACAAATCGATGCTCCAAACTTAAGGCTGACCCATTAATCAAGAAATAGTTTTAATATAGTCGGAGCTCATTCAACCGTTTAGTCATGCTTGGATGTGTCCAACAACCAAAACTAAGGATTGACCTCTGACTCCAACTATATTAATCATAAACTAATTCCATGGTTTGAACATGTTGAGGTTCAAGCCGAGCATGGATGTGTCCATCAATCCAAATGAGAAACAAAACTCCGGTTCTAACCATTTAATGGAAGGTGTTGGCTTTAATATTTTGTAAGGGGTTTTGGGTCTCATCCTTTTCTTTTATGCACATTCATGACATATATTTATGTCATGTTCTAATGATTTCCTTAATAAAGTTTGTATGTGACTTAATTTATCAAGTCTCATTAATTGAATTAGGAACCAGATTTCCTAATTCTAATTTCATACATTATTCAACGAATTGTTTTGGGAAACTATTTCCTGAATTATCATAATCAATTTCGGAAATAATATGTCTAAGACTTTGATTTCTCTAAATCAAATCTTATTAAATTAAGAGACAGATTCCCTTAATTCAACCACATATTATTTTCATGAAAATCTTATTTAAAGAAATATACTCTATAGGAAACAATTTTCCTAATTAATTTTGGAGACAATAATATTTAAGAGCATCACCTCATAAATCAAATAAGGAAATTATCGTTTGAGAATCACCTCAAAATTTTCGAGATTTGATCACATATTTTATTTATGGAAAATTAATATCAATAACTTAATTTGGATGGCTCCCCGATGCTCAATCCAAAATAAGAATTTGACAGTTTAAATTCAATTTAGGAAATTTAATTATAACAACTAACTTTAAATTGGACGGCTCCCCGAGGCTCAATCCAAAATAAAGAATTTTATAAATAATTTAATTTTCAATTATGAATTTACATACCAATTAATATTCCCACAATTTGTCTAGACTTTTTTCAAAGAAAGTGCCGAAAATTGTGAGCTTTCCATAAATGGAAAGTTTCCAAAAATAAAAGGTTTTCAGAATAATTGTTAGTTTCTGGTACAAAGAAAAATTATATTTTTCCAAAATTGAAAATTTTCTAAAATAGGAAATTTCCAAAATTGGAAAGTTTCCTAAAATGGAATGTTTTCACAATTATCATAAAATTTCAGAAACAGAGATATTTCAAAAGTTTGTGAAATTTCATGAGGATTTCCAAACTTTGAAATTCCTAAATCGAAAATTTACCATAATTGGAAAGTTTCCATAATTGAAAATTTTTTCAAAATTGAGATCATGACAAAGCTTTCCGCAAAACAATTATATGATTATGTCAAACACAAACCACGGCTCTGATACCACTGTTGGGACCGGGTGCATGTTGACATGGATGCGGGTTCGTAATTTTAAAATTAATTACGTGAAGCGGAAGATTTAGCATAAACAATTTCTCAAATTATTTAACCACACATCTAAGCATGCAATTTTATCTTGTGTAGACATGATCATATATTTAAAATTTTGCAGAAACGTAAACTAATTTACGTATTACCTCGCGTAACTCGAAAGAAGGGACGAGATCCAACCGTAAGCGTCCCTTGGAAGCTCCGCCTCTATTCACGTCCACGCCGAGTATATTCGGGATGACTTCGCAAAGCCACGAGTTTCGTGTTCTCGAGAACTACTAGATTCTCTGAGAACGCGATGAGAAAAAAAACAAGAGAGAAGTTGCAAGACTAACCACAAAAGGATGGCCGGAATCACAATTCCGGCGAAGCAAAAGAAGAAGCTTGCGGCGAAAATTCTTCTTGGGGCTGGTTGGCGCAGGGCAAGAAGGGGAGAGAAAGAGAGGGAGAGAGCCAATGTCTTCACCACTTCGATTATTTTCCAAGCCTTGCCTTGGGTCCTTTATATAGTGGTCTCTCAACCGCCAAGTCTCTTTTCTTCTTATGGAATAAATTTTCTATGACTTATTCCATCATGCCAAGTTTTATCATATTTTAATTCATGATAAAAATCAACCAAGTCTCTTTTTTCTTATGGAATTAATTTTCATATCATGGTAAATCAATCCTTGATTGATTTTATAAAATAATATAAACCAATCCATGGTTCATTTTAATTTCCATGAAAAATAAACCAAACCTTGGTTTATTATATAAAAATTTATATCATCCATAATTTTATAAAACAAACCACAATTAGTTTATTTTATAAATTGAACCAAAAACTTGGTTCTCTCCCTTTGTTGTGGCCGGCCAAGCAAAGAGGATGGAGACCCTCATTGGCCGGTCCATCCAAGCCACGCCCCAATGAATTAAACTTATTTAATTCATCTATTAAGTCTTCAAAAGAATTAGCCATTTTACGCTTCTGATGCGTCTCTGAAAAAATCATATTCGACTTATCGTTTGGCGCCACCAAACCTAATCTCTCTTGATTGGAAAATCCAATTTTCAACTCATTTTAAATCCCTCGGATTACTCATAGTGCGTGTGACTAAATAGGCTTTCGATTTATGTTGGCCGTCTATAATTAACCAATTATAGAAAGATCATGAGTGGCACCTTGTAGTACATCATGATCCCCAATTAATCGAAAGATCAACGGTTGACCTCAGAAACTATTCTGAAACCCTTCAGCAGCTATAATGAATCGTGCCCCATTCCCTTCACCATCTTATACCCACTTGGTTCAGGACATGGTCTATGTGTGTCAGTTCCCACTAGGCTAACTACGTAAGAACTTCACTGACATATCTATATGTAGACTACCATATGAAGTTTTACAACCAGTCACTCCAATTAACTAGTTCCCTTAACTAGCATTCATATTTATCTCCGGACATCTCAATGTCACCAGTCAGTGAGAATCAGCTGATTAGATAATAACCCATGCTAGTCTCAACAGAATTGATAGTGTCCGTATTTATCAATTCTTCGACTAGGGACAATTTCAATACTTCACAATTGTACATGTAGAGATAATCACTAGTTGTGAATTCATCACAAATTCTCTCATGCTGTGAATTGTATTGCGGACATTCAGTAAATGAGTTTAAGATCTCAATCAAATACATAAACATGTATACTCAAATAGTGAATATTCATTTATTAAAATAAATAATTACAATCATAAGGTGATTGCCTTAGGATACTTTTCTCATATCACTAACAGGGCCACGTGTCTGGCGCCCCCTTCAACACAGGCGCCCAGCTACGACTAGAAAAGGGGGTTCACCCCCTAGGCTTCAACACCAATTTCTTACAACATTTTCAAACGCATTCTTCCACTCGCTCTGCTCAAAAATGCCCCGTGCTCAAGACTCAAGCGCCAACGATGACCCGCGGCTACGACACTCCAATCTTCTGGTCATTAGTATAAGTTAGTTTAAATTGTTGTAATCTTTTATTCTATATTCAAACTTCTACTTGTAATTATTTGACGAAATATAGAATTGTCTGTCGTAAACGGTCAAGGACCGTGGGCCTTGGAGTAGGAGCCGACCACGACTCCGAACCAAGTAAAAGTAAACGTGTTAGCATTGGTTTTTCTTTTCCGCTGTGCAATTACTGTTATGATTTCCAAAGAATTTTGTCGAATGATATTCACCCCCCCCCCTCTATCGTTTCTAACCGATCCCACAATCCTCTCTTCCTTTTGTATATCCACTTACATCCAATGACATTTACACCATCAAGTGGTTCTACTAGCTCTCAGACTTGATTAGAATCCATAGATTTTATTTCAGGGTTCATCGTCGTTTGCCAAGATACCACATCTTTATCTTGGAATGCTTAGTCATAAGTCCAAGGATCAGGTTCATGATCACCAGGGACCAAGTCCGATGACACTCCCAAAAACATGAATCTGTCAGGTTGCCTAACAACCCTCCCACTACGATGAGGTACTATCTGTGTATCAGTTGTGACACATGGTGTAGTCACTTGTCGAATATCATTCTGTACCGTTGGTACTGAAGTAGGAACATCCCCTCTTATTTTCTCTAAAATAATCTTACTCATGCACTTGTGGTTTATTACATAGTCCTCTTCTAAATATCGGGCATTCGTGCTAACAATGACCTTCTGATCTTTAGGACAATAAAACAAACCACTTTTCGTTCCACTAGGATAGCCCACAAACAAGCAAACTTCTGTACGAGATTCCAACATATCAGCGTCTCCCTTCAGCACATGTTCTGGACTATCCCAAATATGAATATGTCTCAAACTAGGCTTACGCCCATTCCACAATTCTGTGGGAGTAGAGGGTATTGATTTAGAAGGTACCAAGTTCAGAATATACGTTGCCGTTTCCAGAGCATACCTCCAGAACGAATTCGATAATTCAGAATAACTCATCATCGATCTAACCATTTCCATAAGAGTCCTATTCTTTCGTTCCGCCACACCATTCTGTTGGGGTGTACCAGGTGCGAATAATTGAGATTGAATCCCAGCCTCTGATAAGTAACTCCTAAACTCTCCCAAGAGATAGTCACCACCACGATCAGACCGTAGTGACTTGATACGTTTACCATGACGTTTCTCCACATCAGCCTTGTACTCTATGAACTTGTCAAAGCACTCAGACTTGTGGCACATCAAGTAAATGTATCCATATCTCGAATAGTTGTCTATAAATGAGACAAGATATTCAAAGCCTCTCTTGCCTAGATGGACATAGGACCACACAAATCAGAATGAATCAATTCCAATACTTCTTTGGCTCTATACCCCTTGACATTAAAAGGCCTCTTGGTCATTTTTCCTTCCAAGCAAGATTCGCAAGTTGGGAAATTTTCCACCACCAATGAACCCAAAGGTCCATCGGTTATCAACTTATGAATTCTACTCAAGTTAATATGACCCAACCTTAGATGTCAAAGATATGTTTGGTTCATTTCCAAAGGATCTTTTCTCTTATTAGAATTAGAAGGTGTGTTATTAATTTCCATTTGCATCATGGGAGTTATTGGATTAAGAGTATACAAATTGCCAACCAACGCACCAGAACAGATAATCACCCTATTCTTTTTGACAACAACTCTGTCATTAAAAGAAACAAAATATCCATCCATGAATAATTTAGAAACTGAAATCATGTTCTGCCTAAAACAAGGTACATAAAGATAATTTCTTAAAACCAAAGATTTATTCTTAGCAAAAAATAAATGAGCATCTCCCACTGCAATAACCGCCACCTTGGTAGCATTGCCTATGTAGATGGTAATCTCGCCCTCAGTTAGTCGTCTAGTTTCCTGGAACCCCTGTAATATATTACATAGATGATCAGTGGCTCTGTATCTACACACCAGGTACCGGTAGATAACACCGCTAAACATGTTTCTACAACTAATGAAAAAGATATACCTCCATTGTTCTCCTTTCGGCAGGGACAATCCACCTTCCAATGTGTTGGTGCAGGAAGCACTTAAGTCAAACCTGTGTTTTGATAATCGAAAAGGGTTCAGAAGTTAAGGTGTTAATGTGATCTAACAAGCTTACTAAGTGTGCAGGAAAAGTCCTAGGTACACTAGGCAAGAAGTCCTGGCAAAGGGCTGGGCAAGAAGTCCTGGTCAAGGACTGGGCAAGAAGTCCCTGGTCGTGGACTGGGCACCGAAGACCTGACCGGATGTTGAGCAAGAAGACTTGATCGGAAGTTGGGCACGAAGACCTGGTGAGTAAAGTTGGGCAAAAGTCTAACCGGAGGAGCCGGTTGGGAAAAGGTAAATTCTCCCGAGAGGAGTAGGTGAGGACGTGTTCCCCGTGCGAGGGAACGGTAGGCGTCGGTTCGACCTAGGGTTTTATTTGGGAGACCCAAAGTCAGAACCAAGATAGCTTAAGCAATAGATAATGGCTAACATATTTGCTTCTTTTTGTTTTGGAACTAACCTTGGTTACAGGGAACGGAGGAACGAGTTTCTGCAACTAAGGCGCCTCAATAGAGTGAGGCGCCTCACTGGGGCTAGGGTGCTAGTAAGATCCCTAGAGCCAATTATGTGATGATTGACTAGGTACATTTGTATCATATTCTATAATTAATAAAAGCATGATCGGTTATTATACTTACTATGTATTTGTGCCAAATAACTAAGTATAATAATATCCTTGGGTAGTAGGTTCAAATCTACATCATATCGATTGGTTGAATCAATAGTGAGATGATGTAGAGAACACTACTCTAAACCATTCCTAGTCAAGTATTAATATTTAAGGACAATATGAATGAATGGAGACTAGCATGTAGGTCAACTGATGACTTGGGCTCACAAGTCATAGATATGTGATATCAAGTCCTAGGTACACTAGGCAAGAAGTCCTAGCAAAGGGCTGGGCATGAAGTCCTGGTCAAGGACTGGGCAAGAAGTCCTGGTCGTAGACTGGGCACCGAAGACCTGACCGGATGTTGGGCAAGAAGACTTGATCGGAAGTTGGGCACGAAGACCTGGTGAGTAATGTTGGGCAAAAGTCTAACCGGAGGAGCCGGTTGGGAAAAGGTAAATTCTCCCGAGAGGAGTAGGTGAGGACGTGTTCCCCGTGCGAGGGAACGGTAGGCGTCGGTTCGACCTAGGGTTTTATTTGGGAGACCCAAAGTCAGAACCAAGATAGCTTAAGCAATAGATAATGGCTAACATATTTGCTTCTTTTTGTTTTGGAATTAACCTTGGTTGCAGGGAACGGAGGAACGAGTTTCTGCAACTAAGGCACCTCAATAGAGTGAGGCGCCTCACTGGGGCTAGGCGTGTTAGTAAGATCCCTAGAGCCAATTATGTGATGATTGACTAGGGACATTTGTATCATATTCTATAATTAATAAAAGCATGATCGGTTATTATACTTACTATATATTTATGCAAAATAACTAAGTATAATAATATCCTTGGGTAGTAGGTTCAAATATACATCATATCGATTGGTTAAATAGTTAGTGAGATGATGTAGAGAATACTACTCTAAACCATTCCTAGTCAAGTATTAATATTTAAGGACAATATGAATGCATGGAGACTAGCATGTAGGTCAACTGATGACTTGGGCTCACAAGTCATGGATATGTGATATCAAGTTGACACATGGATATGCATTGGAGAATGTGTACTGAATTGATCCGCCATGAGAAAATTTCATAGATTGTCATATGAGTGTCATAAACTTTCTCATGTGACTATTAGTATGAATAGTCCTTAAATCTGAAGTCACTAAGGTTTCCTACATAAGGAGTTATGTATTTGGTATTGTTAAACGTCACCCGTAATAGGGTGGACTATAAAGGCGATCACTGGATATGTAATGAATTATGTGGAGGGATTTGAGTGATGTAGTAGGGATCTATCCCTCCCATATGACGGGAGTGATATATGTGGGCCCCTTGATTGAGTAGGACTACTAAAACGCATGACCATGCTCAAATGAGTCAATATGAGATATTGAGCTTATTTGTTTGAGTGAGTCTACTCGGGGATCAAGAAACACAAGATTGACTGAGGATGTCATGGTCTATGCCTCATTGGTCAATCTAGATATCGAGGATAGAAGGACAAGGTTATACATTATCATAGTCACGAAGGTTTAGTCAGATCTCGACTTTTCTTGTTACATGGGTAGCAATGATGCATTGCTAGATGCAGCTCATTGCTTATGCGTCTAAAGTGATTTAGACACGTTGCCAACGTTACGAGAACCTATTAGGTCACACACTAAGGACACAATGCTTCGGATATTAATTGATCTTGGTTTGAGTAAGATTTGATTCGAATTGGATTAATTGAGTTAGACTCAAGTGAATCCAATTAGATTATGGGATTGAGTCTAATTTGAGTTAGACTCATCTAGATTAGACTCAACCACTTAATTATGGATAATATTGATTAAAGGGTTTAATAAATATTATTTAAGAGGAAGGCTAAGAGACATTCTATTCATTAGATGAATAGAATATTAAGAGTCTCAAGGAATACCAAGAGGCTTGGTATTCATTGGGTTTTATTAGCATTAAGATGAGAGGAGCTCAAGGGACATAGACCCTTGGTATTCATTAGATGAGGATAAATACCCCCCCCCCACCCTTGTCAAAGGCTAGAGGGTGCATCTCTCTTCCTCTTCTTTCTTCCTTCTTGTTCATAACTCTCTAGTGGAGGTTCTTGTGCTTTGTGAACCATCCCAAGTTGCTAGCACAACTAAGGTGGTTCTTCTCCAAGGCGTAGATCGTGTTCCTGTGCATACGCATGGAGGCACAGACACTTGAACGTGTAAGAGATCTGGAAAAACAAAGGACTAGCGGGACAAGCGAAGGGTGCACGACAAAGGTATTCCTATAAGATAGGAATTGTAGATCACTTTGTATGAGTTTTTCTTTCGCATGGATCACACGAGGATCTTATTTCCGCTACGATTTTAAATGTTTTTACCTATAGATCCCTACAAGGCGCCCGGATGGATACGGGCGCCCCAGTGGAAGGCAAAACCCAAAACCAACGAAGCAAGCTGCCACGAAGCCTCTGGACCAAGTCAGCTCAGGCGCCCCCATCAACACAGGCGCCCCCATCAGCCCAAGCTCCCCTGTGAAGTGGATAAGCGCCGACTGAACCTGCGGATAGGAGTTCCCGCAGGAGAGGCCACGTGTAGGCGCCCCCATCAACACAGGCGCCCCTATGGGTGCTATAAAAGGGGGTTCACCCCCAAGGCTTCGAAGAACTTCGCTCACAACGCTCCAAGCACTTTCATTCAAGTGCTACGCTCCGACAAGCTTCGACTTCGAGATTCCAACGCCGATGACGACCCTCTGCTCCAAATTTCGATCCACCTCGGGCGTCGGTAAATTTAATTTACGAAAAGTGTTGCAAATTCAATTTTTAGTTCTATATCTGTACTTAATTTGTAAAAGACTTTTGACGACTATAGAATTACCCAATGTAAACAGTCAATGACCGTGGGCCTTGGAGTAGGAGTCGATCGCGACTCCGAACCAAGTAAAACCAACTTGCGTTTACGATTGCTTTGTTATTTTCCACTGCGTAACTGCTATATTTTTCTGAAAAATTTGATATCGATATTCACCCCCCCCCCTCTATGGATTTTCAACGATCCAACAAGAGGTATCAGAGCGGGTGGCTCAAACTTGGTGCAACCACCAGTTACGCCTTTCTTAATTTTGAATTCTTATTTTTTTCACCATAAGTCAGAATTGATATAATGATCAACTTTTTAAAAATTTGTCATAAAATTTTTTATTATTATTTTAATATTTTTCTCGAAATCCATGCTGCCTTAATTCAAGTAGATTTTTCCCAACATTCAACTCTTATTTTTTTCATTAATCAGAATTGACGAAGCCAACATTTTCAAAAATTTATCATAAATTTTTTATTATTATTTTACCTCAAAATTCGTTCAACACCTTTTGAGCTAGTTTTTTACGCTCCCGCGCTACTAATCCAAGACCAAGTCTTGGTAATTTTTTGTTATTTCTCGTTTACGAGGTATAAACTAAATGGCCAACCAAGAATGGAACAGTGCCCATCCACCGCTCTTCTTTGGCGAAAATTTCAATTCCTGGAGAAGTCGAATGGAATCCCACCTGAAGGTCAATCTGGATTTATGGTTGATAATCCAAACAGGGTTCACATTCCCCACTGAAGATGGATCATCGATCGCCTGGAGCAAATTGGACGAACCAACTATGAGGAAGATCGAGACTGATGCTAAGGCAACAGTAATCTTACAATGCGGCCTGACAAAAGAAGAACTGAAGCGGGTCGGATCCTTCAATTGTGCCAAAGAGATGTGGGAGAAGCTAATCAACCTACACGAAGAGAGCTCTGATATTGAGATCTTTGAAGGTGTGATGTCCGACTCATCGAAGGATTCGGATGACGAAGAAGAAGATCAGGGAAATTATTTTGCATTCTCGACTCAAGCACAAGTAGGTGGGACAGACTCGTCACCGGACGTCGAAACCCAACCAGAGTCAGAAGACGAGTTTTCTGAGACAAAATCGGTAACTAATTTTGAATCATTTTCTGAATTAAGGTTATATAATCAAGCTGATACTGCAAAGGTCGAGGAAGGTATAGTTTTCATTGTAGGAAAACCTCCAAGATAATTGCAAAAGATACCTCAACCAGCACCCGAGTCCGACTCAAACTCAGAATCTGACGACGAAGAAAGGGATCGTCGGAAACTGGTTCGGTTGGCTCGCGACCACTACAAAATGCTGAAGAAACAATCTAGCAAAAGAATGATGGCTAAAATCAAGGGGGAGACCTTCAAAAAGAAATCAAAAGGTAACATTGTTGATTTAAAATCTAACAGTCATATAGTATGTTATAAATGCAGGGAGAGAGGGCATTACCAAGACCAGTGTCCCACTCATAAGAGTTGGTCTTCACCGTCTACAATAAAAAGAGCTCCCAAGAATGTTGGGCAAACAATCGACAAAGGTAAGTTTACAGTATTTGAATATCCAGTATTTACCTTGAATAATGTGATTGATTCATATAAATTAGTTAAGGAAAATTTTAGAAAATTGAAACAAGAAAATGAAACCTTGAAACATAAGGCCAATATGCTAGAAAATTTAATTCATAATCTTGCTGATTTCGAAAATCCGGAGTATTATTCCAATTGTGACCTTACTTAGATAATTGTTTGCTTTAATTGTGTGTTGCTTTTTATTTTATTTTTTAATTATGCTTAGAATTAGGATTGATTAGTTTAAGGACTAAAGAGTTACTTAAAAGAGGTCCTTGGCCGAAAAGAGGTCCTTGGCCGAAAATTCCAACAAACCTACTCAGGGTTTTTGGGGGCTTAAGGACAAGGAAAACATCATATTATCATCATCTATTTAGTCACACATCATGAGGAAAAACATATGCAAGTATAGGAGTAGTTTAAACCCTCGCAAGCCCTAAAAACCTTCTTGGCTGAAAACATCAAGAGCTTCATCCTATGTTTAAACCATTTTAGGCACTCGAAACTATTGTAATGCAGGTGAGGGGATTACTTACATCCTCTCGCTTGAATCTCCACCAAGAAGTCCTTGAAGAGGAGGAGAGGAGAGCCCTTCTTGCGCTTCTTTTCCTTAGCCTTGCTTTAGTAGAAGGTAGTCTCTCTATAGGGCCCTCTTGGGAGTTTTTCTTATGGAGGAAACCTAGGGTTGGAGTTTCAAAAATTTGAGAAGGGGAGGGGAGAGTTTTCGGTTTTGAAGAGGGAAGAGTGAGGAAGAAGAAGAGAGGAAGTTATTCCAACTTCTCCTTCTCTTATTTATACTTTTCTCATGAAGAGACATGTCTCTTCACTTCCCTAGCTTTAACAAGCATGTTTCTTATTCTCTCAACATGAAACATGGCTTGGTGTGTTGGTTATGACATGATTAGTGCAACTAGGAGGTTCATGGTTCAATCCTTGCTTCCTCCTTTCTACCTCTTCTTTTTATCACATTTTGCACTAATCCATATCAAAGCCCATTAAGCCAAGCCCATCATGAATTTTCATAATAATGATAATGTTTCATGAATTCATAATATTTCATAATAATAATAATCTTTCATGAATTCATAATATTTCATATGGGAAAATTTTGGGGGGTTACAATCCTCCATACCTTATAAAAAGTTCGTCCCGAACTATAAAATAATTCCGGATACTTTAATCGTATTGTCTCCTCTCGTTCCCAGGTGGCTTCTTCAAATTTCTCGTTCCGCCACAGAACCTTTACTAAGGGCACTTCCTTGTTCCTTAGCTTTTTGACTTCCCGATCTAGGATCTGAATAGGTCGGTGTTCGGAACTTAGGTTCTCTTGATCTTGTACTGGTTGGGGCTCTATCATCAGATTCACATCAGAGGTACATTTCCTGAGCATTGATACATGGAAGACATTGTGGATAGCCGACATTTCTGGCGGCAACTCCAGTTCGTAGGCCACTTTGCCTACCCGTCTCAGAATCTGATACGGTCCCACATATCTCGGACTCAGCTTCCCTTTCTTCCCGAATCTCATTACCCCTTTCATAGGGGCCACTTTCAAGAATACTGAATCCCCAACCTCAAACTCTAATGGTCTGCGTCGCTTGTCAGCGTAGCTTTTCTGCCGACTCTGAGCAGTCTCTATCCTCTGGCGGATATTCTTTATAGCCTGAGTGGTTTCGTCTATAATATCCGTCTGGAGTCCCATCTCCTTCTTTTCACCACTCTCAAGCCAGCATATAGGAGATCGACATTTCCTTCCGTATAGCGCTTCGTACGGTACCATCCCGATAGTAGCCTGATAACTGTTGTTATAAGCAAACTCTGCCAGGCTCAGGTATCGACACCATCTTCCCTTGAAATCCAAGGCACAAGCTCGTAACATGTACTCTAATATCTGGTTTATTCTTTCAGTTTGCTCGTCAGTCTGGGGGTGAAAGGCAGTACTGAATTTCAGCTTCGTGCCAAGAGCCTTCTGCACGTGTCCCCAAAAATTTGATGTAAATCGACCATGCCTATCAGAGATAATGGTCTTGGGAACCCCGTGTAGTCGGACAATTTCCTTGACGTACAGTTGAGCTAGCTGCTCTACTGAGTGGGTCATCCTGATAGCTAGAAAATGGGCAGACTTGGTGAGTCTGTCCACAATCACCCATATACCATCATATCCATTCGTCGTTCTAGGCAGCCCAGTGATGAAATCCATAGAGATGTCTTCCCATTTCCACTCGGGAATTGATAGAGGTTGCAGAACTCCCCCAGGCCTCTGGTGTTCTGCTTTGACCCTCTGGCAGGTCAAACACATACTGATATAGTGGGCTACATCTCGCTTCATACCGGACTATCAAAACTTGCTCTTCAGATCTTGATACATCTTGGTAGACCCAGGATGCATCGCATAAGGTGTTCCGTGAGCTTCCTCTAGGATTCTTGTCCGTAAGTCGGAGTCGTCGGGAACACATAATCGATCCCGGAGATATAAGACTCCGCTGTCTGAAATCCGAAATCCATCGTCCTTGCCTTCGAGAACCTCTTGCTTGATTCTCTGAAGACTCGGATCATGATTCTGCTTTTCCAGAATATCGTCGAATAATGTCGGCACAATCATCAGGGTGGACAACTGTCCTGATATGATTTCAATCCTGTAATTCATAATTTCTTCCCCTAAGGGTTGTGACAAAGCCGACAAAGACATTAAAGCAGCACATGATTTCCTACTGAGAGCATCGGCTACCTTGTTGGCTTTTCCCGGATGGTACAGGATCTCACAATCATAATCCTTGACCAATTCGAGCCATCTGCGCTGTCTCATATTCAGATCTTTCTGGGTGAAGAAATACCGCAGACTCTGGTGGTCTGTATAAACTTTACACTGAGTTCTATATAGATAGTGCCTCCATATTTTCAGTGCAATGACCATCGCTGCTAACTCTAAGTCATGGGTAGGGTAGTTTCTTTCATGTTCCTTCAGTTGCCTAGAGGCATAGGCAATTACCTTCCCATTTTGCATAAGTACAGCTCCGAGTCCCAGTTTGGATGCGTCGCTGTACATATCGAAACCCATATCGCTCTCTGGATGAGTCAATATTGGAGCGCTAGTCAGCCTCCTTTTCAGTTCAGTAAAGCTCTTCTCACATTCCTCGGTCCATACATATTTCTTGTCTTTCTTCGTAAGAGCTGTCATAGGGGCTGCAATCCGAGAGAAGTTCTCTACGAATTTTCTGTAATAGCCTGCTAGCCCGAGGAAACTTCGGATTTCACTGGCATTCTTGGGTCTAGTCTAGTTACTCACCGCTTCGATTTTAATTGGGTCCACCATTACTCCTTCCTTGGAGATAACATGTCCCAAGAATGATACTTGATCGAGCCAGAACTAGCATTTGGAAAATTTAGCATATAGTTGTTCCTTCTGAAGAATCTGTAGTACTATACTCAGGTGCTCAGCATGTTCTTCGAGAGTTCTCGAATATATAAGGATATCGTCGATAAAGACGATCACAAATCTGTCGAGGAATGCCGAGAATACCCAATTCATTAAATCCATAAACATAGCTGGAGCATTGGTAACTCCAAATGGCATAACTACGAACTCATAATGTCCGTATCTGGTTCGGAAAGTCGTCTTCGGTATATCCTCATTTTTCACCCTGACTTGGTGATAACCCGATCTCAAGTCAATCTTAGAGAAAACCGTGGCTCCCTTCAATTGATCAAACAGGTCATTTATCCTGGGTAGAGGGTACCTGTTCTTGATAGTCACGTTGTTCAGCGCCCGATAATCGATACACATTAGCATCGACCCATCCTTCTTTTTCACGAACAGTACGGGAGCTCCCCAGGGAGAATGACTAGGGCGGATGAGTCCCTTGTCAAGTAGCTCCTGTAACTGTCCCTGTAATGCTTTTAATTCCGTCGGCGCCATACGGTACGGTGCTTTGGAAATGGGGTTAGTACCAGGAATCAATTCAATTGCAAATTCTATATCCCTTTCAGGTGCTAACCCTGGTAAGTCATCAGGAAATACCTCTGGGTAGTTGCATACAATTTTGACATCTTCTAGCTTCGGGTCCTCTGTAGGACTGGTATCAACTACATGAGCTAGAAATCCAGAGCATCCATTTTCTAACATCTTCCTTGCTTTCAGAGCCGATAAGAATTTGCTTGTCCTCTTCTTCGGCTCTTCGATAAATTCAAATAGAATTCTTGCCTCACGTCGGAAGATAACCTTCCGTTTACGGCACTCGATAGAGGCGCCGTATTTGTTCAAGAAATTCATGCCCAATATCACATCATAATATTGCATATCAAGCACTATCAGGTCGCAGTAGAGTTCCCTATCTGTGATTCCGATCGGTGCGGCACGTAGCATTTGGGTAGAGGGCATCACCTCAACCGAGCACATTATTTAGGTATTTCCCGAGTCTCATGCTCGGGCCAGTCTAATAATTCCACTGTGCTCTCAACTGCCTTGAGCCAGGCCTGGGCGTCCCAGGGCTCGCAGGTGCCAGAGAACTTTTCCGGCTTCAGTCTCTGCCACTGAATCAGATAGGCCTCCTGTCGGACTCCTCGGGCTGGAGTGTCCGGGGGTGCCTGTGCAGTTGGAGGCTCAGTAGGTATCACATTCTGACTTCCCTGCGGGGTAGCAGTGTTCCCCTACTGGGTCATCAGAGTGTTTATTATCTGCTGTTGTTCAATGACCTGACGCTGCAGGTCCGTGATGATTGCATCATATTAGGTGGGGGTGCTGTCTCATTACCCTGATTGCTACGTCCTCTAGCCATATCTATCATACAGGTGATAAATGACTACATAAGAATTAATACTACTTTCACTTGTTATGCAAGTGTTAATCATCTCCATATAATCATTACTGTACATGAAATAAAGTAAAGCGAGGTTAGGATCTCTTACTTGGAAGCGGCAGGATGAAGCTTGATGTGTGTGTGTAGTGGGGAAGGCAGACCTGCCCCGATACCAACCTGTAACGCCCGCCCTTCTCACACTTGGGCGGGGTTACGCGAACATAATTTTCGTTTTAGCGGAAGCGTTTGAAACTTGAAACTTGAAACTTGAAACTTGAACATGATACATGTATAATCTTGTACTTGAACATGTAAGCATGAAACCTTTTAAACATCTTAGACATTGAGGAGAGCATGCTAGGTACCTTTACATTCTTACTTGCATAATAGAAGCATGCCACATAGCCATTTCTTAAGACAGAGTAGTAAGTATGAGGAAGGATAACATAATACTAAAGTTCTTTAGCAAGTCTTAACTAAGTACTTAGCATATGAGCGAGAGTGAGCATGAAATATCCATATGAGTCTAAATATCAGTAAGTAGCAACTTAGTAAGTATGTTTCAACATTTAACATGCAAAACTCAGCATATGCATAAACTAAACAAAACATGAGTAGATCTTCTTCCACCATGCCACCACCACACACATCTTTGCCCCTCCTGCTGCTCCCTTTAGTTTAGCCATTCCTTACCCTTTTCTGTAGTACAAGGGAAACATGGAAACTATAAGCATATAGCTTAGTAAGATCCCTTCCTACTCACAAAATCATACGTTCCATCAAGTAGAGAAAGCATCACGTCATAATAGTGCATAGCATTAAAACACTTACTTAACATAGCATAAGGGAGCATATGTACTTATCATAAGAAGCATACATGAACTTAACATAATTCACCTTTATAGCATAATAGTCATATAGTCATTACAAAAATGCGAATGCAAGATACTCTTTTGAAACCATGCATAGGTTGAGTACATGCATATGCTTTTCTTAAAATCATACATATAGGTACTTAAACATACATCCATCATCATTTGGGGGATCCCGGCTTGTACCACTTACATACATACATAATGCGCGCATCCCTAATAGGCCGAGGTACCTAGTCTCCAACCTACTAGGGAAACTAGGTTCGTTCATAGTCCGTCGACCTAGGGGCGTCTCGGGAGCCCATCCCCTTACTAGGTCCGTTCATAGTCCGTCGACCTAGGGGCTGCATCCGGAGCCCACCCGTGGACCTTGCTAGGATCCGGTACAAGCCATACAAAGTAAAATAGCATACATGGATTTTATCATATCATAAGCATATCATCATAACCTATCACATCATTGTCATATCATGAGCATGGCATGCCTCTTATCTTATCATGAAGAGTGCTCTTAGTCCCGACTTACAGGGAAGCATCTCTTAGGCATTTCATCATACATAAGCCATGCATAACATAAGGGAGCTTAAAGAGCTTAAACATAGACATGTACATCATGATTCTTAGAGCATGAAAAAGCATGGTAGAAGACATGTTATCACCTATACTACTCATAGCATATCATGGGCATCCTTGGCGTGCCTAATTGGGGTTGTAGCTTCCCCCTTAGCCCAAATTCTTAATTAATCAGAAAATTCCAGCATATAAACTCTAAGTTTAGAGCATGATAAACCATGAAAAACATTACACTAACATCATACATTAAGGTAGGCATCATATAGGAGACATTAGAAGGCATGTTGGGGTTGTTACCCCTTCTTAAGTCCTACTTATCATTCTTTATAGAAAATTTCAACATACATACCTTAGTTTCCAAGCATGTTAAAATCATGAATAAACATCATATTAACATCATTAAGTGCATAGCATGTCATGGAGATCATTCATAAGCATAGTTGGGAAATATTACATGCAACCTCATCATACAATGTAATGTATGTTATAGGGAAGGACATTTGCATGCTTATGGGGAGTTTTGGACTTTACAAGTCCAAGAGTCTTATCTTAGCCGAAATTCACATCAACCATATCCTAGGTTATTTTTTTGACAACATAATACCATGAATAACACCATATTTACATCACATATCATCTTATATATCATAGGGAGGGTCATTATCAAGCATACTAGGAGTTTAAACCTCTCTAAGCCCTAAAAGAGGTCCTTGGCCGAAAATTCCAGCAAGCCTACTCTGGGTTTTTGGGGGCTTAAGGACAAGGAAAACATCATATTATCATCATCTATTTAGTCACACATCATGAGGAAAAACATATGCAAGTATAGGAGTAGTTTAAACCCTCGCAAGCCCTAAAAACCTTCTTGGCCGAAAACATCAAGAGCTTCATCCTATGTTTAAACCATTTTAGGCACTCGAAACTATTGTAATGCAGGTGAGGGGATTACTTACATCCTCTCGCTTGAATCTCCACCAAGAAGTCCTTGAAGAGGAGGAGAGGAGAGCCCTTCTTGCGCTTCTTTTCCTTAGCCTTGCTTCAGTAGAAGGTAGTCTCTCTATAGGGCCCTCTTGGGAGTTTTTCTTATGGAGGAAACCTAGGGTTGGAGTTTCAAAAATTTGAGAAGGGGAGGGGAGAGTTTTCGGTTTTGAAGAGGGAAGAGTGAGGAAGAAGAAGAGAGGAAGTTATTCCAACTTCTCCTTCTCTTATTTATACTTTTCTCATGAAGAGACATGTCTCTTCACTTCCCTAGCTTTAACAAGCATGTTTCTTATTCTCTCAACATGAAACATAGCATAGTGTGTTGGTTATGACATGATTAGTGCACCTAGGAGGTTCAAGGTTCAATCCTTGCTTCCTCCTTTCTACCTCTTCTTTTTATCACATTTTGCACGAATCCATATCAAAGCCCATTAAGCCAAGCCCATCATGAATTTTCATAATAATGATAATGTTTCATGAATTTATAATATTTCATAATAATAATAATGTTTCATGAATTCATAATATTTCATATGGGAAAATTTTGGGGTGTTACATTTATCTCCGGACATCCCAATGTCACCAGCCAGTGAGAATCAGCTAATTAGAGAATAACCCATGCTAGTCTCAACAGAATTGATAGTGTCCGTATTTATCAATTCATCGACTAGGGACAATTTCAATACTTCACAATTGCACATGTAGAGATAATCACTAGTTGTGAATTCATCACAAATTCTCTCATGCTGTGAATTGTATTGCGGACATTCAGTGACTGAGTTTAAGATCTCAATCAAATACACAAACATATACACTTAAATAGTGAATATTCATTTATTAAAGTAAATGATTACAATCATAAGGCGATTGCCTTAGGACACTTCTCTCATATTACTAACAAACTCCCACTTGGCCTAATGTCAATCGCTACGGTATCCAATACCACAGTCTCTAACATGACCCTCAAACTTGCTTTGAGGCAAGACCTTAGTTAAAGGATCCGCTAAATTCCTTTCAGTGGGAATTTTGTCAATTTGTATATCATTCCTACTTATAATCTCTCTGATCAGATGATAGCGGCGAAGCACATGTTTGGATCGCTGATGAGACCTTGGTTCCTTTGCTTGTGCAATAGCTCCATTGTTGTCGTAGTAACCGGCACTGCTTCATCAATGGTTGGAACCACACCATGTTCTGAGACAATGTTCTTGATCCAGACTGCTTCCTTTGCTGCTTCCGAAGCCGCAATATATTCCGCTTCCGTGGTAGAATCCGCTACGGTGTCTTGTTTGGAACTCTTCCAACTTATTGCGCCTCCATTCAAAGTAAATACGTATCCAGACTGAGATTTAGAGTCATCCTTATCTGTCTGAAAACTGGCATCTGTATACCCACGTATTATCATATCTCCTTCTCCATATATTAGGAACACATCCTTAGTTCTTCTTAAGTACTTAAGGATTGTCTTGACAGCCGCCCAATGATCCATTCCTGGATCAGACTGGTATCTGCTTGTGACGCTCAGAGCATACGATACATCGGGCCTTGTAAATAACATTGCATACATGATATAAGAACTTAAGATGCATTAAGAACACCGCAAGTCAAAGGAACATCGCACATAAGATGCAGTAAGAACTTCATTGACATATCTATATGTAGTTTACCATATGAAGTTTTACAGCCAGTCACTCCAATGAACTAGTTCCCTTAACTAGCATTTATGTTTATCTCCGGACATCCCAATGTCACCAGCCAGTGAGAATCAGCTGATTAGAGAATAACCCATGCTAGTCTCAACAGAATTGATAGTGTCAGTATTTATCAATTCATCGACTAGGGACAATTTCAATACTTCACAATTGCACATGTAGAGATAATCACTAGTTGTGAATTCATCTCAAATTCTCTCATGCTATGAATTGTATTGTGGACATTCAGTGAATGAGTTTAAGATCTCAATCAAATACACAAACATGTACGCTCAAATAGTGAATATTCATTTATTAAAGTAAATGATTACAATCATAAGGCGATTGCCTTAGGACACTTCTCTCATATTACTTACAATAATTCTCTACATAAGGGACCAGCATTGTACCACATTCATAATTTGCACGTATCCCTTAGATAGATACAAGGTAGTTAATCCCGACCTACTAGAGAACTAGGCAACCTTCTATTGGTGCAAGAAGCACCATATCGAACCTTGTTTTGATATTGGCAAATGATTCAAAGTTAAGTGTTACTTGTTATCTAACACGTCACTTGAGTGTGCAGAGTAAAAAGTCCTAGCGAAGAATGCTAGGTACCTGGCGAAGGACTTGTAACGCCCGCCCTTATATCTACTCTCGGGGCGGGGTTACGTACAACTCAATCATATAGTAATATTTTTTTTCCTATCTTCTAGCATGACATTAAAACAATAAAGCAAGGACTAAGGACTGAGCATGCTTGTTTAACTATCAAAGTCATTCTACAACATGATAAGTTTACCAGTAATGTAACTCATAACATGATCAAATATAAAAGACTTCCAAAGGTAACACTATCATGCCATGTCAATCTTAATCACTAACACTTATTGTCAGGGAAACATAAACATAAACATAAACATGATAAGTAGATATAGAATCATTCTTTCCCGAGCCACCACCCCACACATCTTCAGCCTTCCTGCCTCTTCCTCTAGTTCAAGTGTTCCTTACCTTTATCTGCAGCATAAGACAACACATAACTAGTAAGCATAAAAGCTTAGTAAGGATCCGGTCCTACTCGCAAAATCCATACGAAAGCATACAACATGTACACATAACAAGACATAAGCATGAGTTCATCATAGCATACTAAACATCAAAGTTTCTAAGCATGCAGCATATAGTATTTTAAGTATACCCATCACATGCAATAAATGTTTTTCAAAACAGTTCCATAATGGTATTACTTAAAAATACATCCATGTCATATAGGGCCCAGTTGTGTACCACATGATGCGCATTCCCTAATGAGTTGGGGTAGCGAGCCACCAATCCCATTAGAGCAGGACCTCTTACGTCCTACCAGAGCCATGACCTTAAGTTAACATGCACCCCGGATTTGATTTAACGACCCCTCTTATGAGTCGGGTACACAACCTAGAAAGTAAAATACTTATCATGTCTTTACATATATATGCTAAGGATGTACTCCAATTTTCACTGCTCAAGGGACACCCACTTTTTCAGGGTGTTTCCGATCCCATTGCTCAAGGGACACCCACTTTTTCAGGGTGTTTCTGATCCCATTGGGACACACCTCACAACATAAGGGTGTTCTAAATCCCAAACTTAGTGGAGTATCCTTTCTAGCATTTCATAGTGCATATCACATGCAATCTCATAAGGGTGCCCCATGGGCTATAAGACATGCTCATTCATACATCATAATTCAACCACTTAACATACTTTAGATCTGACAAGATTTGGTCACATAGATTATTCTCATATCATAGGCAGTGGTAGCATGCTAACAATTAAGATTTCAATCAGACATCTCATTTAAACACCTCATGCATAAACATATCATAGCATGCTAACAATTAAGGTTCCAAATCAACCATTCCATTTAACACCACATGCATATACATATAATCATCCCCAAACATAAACATATATCATAGGGTAGTTTGACCTTCACAAATCCTAGTCCTAGTGGGTTGGCCGAAACATCAAGAGTAGGGAAAGATTAGGACTTTTGCATTGATCATTCACACAAACAATTATACAAACATCTTGTATACAATATCATACCATACACTAAGCATGAATATTTTCTAGGATAATTCAACTCTCCTTAACCCTAATTCATTGCCTTGGCCGAAACCCATACAAACCCTAAACCTTAGTTGTTGTCATCACAAAATGAAGGGTCACCACATGTGTGTATACCCTAAGTCCTAAGGGTTCTTTTCATGTATCAAAAAGTAGCCAAACACTTCCCTTTGGAATTGGCCGAAACCCTATACAAGGACAAATCCTAGGTTTTGTTCTTAACATCATGAAGAAAAATCCACATACATGTATACCCTAAGTCTCAAGGTCTTCTCATGTATCAAGGAAAGAACCAAGGCCTCCCTTAAAGGTGTTGGCCGAAACTTACAAAAGGAAAAACACCCATTTCCGAAACCAATAAGAGCATGGCAATCACACAATAACGATTACACTGCAGGCGAGGGGATACTTACATCCTTTCTCTTGAATTTTCTTCTTCTCTAAGATCTTAGGGTACCCTTGAAGAAGAAGAGGATGAGAGTTTCCCTTGTTAGCCTTCTCTAGGAACCTTGGCCCTAGTAGAGGGCAAGAACCTTCAATGGGTCCTCTTCCTTCCAACTCCCTAGGGTTAGAACCCTAGGGTTGTGATTTTCGAAAATGCAAAGGGAGAAGGAGTGGATTTCGGTGATGAGAGGGAGGAAGAAGAAGAAGAAGAGGAAGTTACTCTAACTTCTCATTCCCTTATTTATACTTTTCTCATGAAGAGACATGTCTCTTCACTTCCCTAGCTTTTAACAAGCATGTTCCTTACTCCCTCTACATGAAATATTGCTTGGTTCATTGGTTATGACATGGTGAGTGCAACTAGGAGGTTCAAGGTTCAATCCTTGCTTCCTCCTTTCTACCTCTTCTTTTTATCACAATTTGCACTAATCCATATCAAAGCCCATTAAGCCAAGCCTATCATGAAATTTCATAATATTAATAATATTTCATGAATTCATAATATTTCATAATATTCCATAAATATTATTTCGTTATATTTTTAATATTTCATATTCATGAATCCATAATATTTCATGATAATATTTCATGAATTCCATAATATTTCATATTCATGAATCCATAATATTTCATAATAATATTTCATGAATTCCATAGTATTTCATGATAATATTTCATGATCTTCCATTATAATATTTCATGATATTTCATGATATTTCATAACATTCTATATGGGAAAATTTTGGGGCGTTACAGGACTACCAGGATACAAAGCCCTAACGAAGGACTGCTAGGCACCTGGCGAAGGACTGCAGGATACAAAGCCCTAGCGAAGGACTGCTAGGCGCCTGGCGAAGGACTGCCAGTATCCAAGCCCTAGCAAAGGACTGCTAGGAAACTGGCGAAGGACTGCCAGTATCCAAGCCCTAGCGTAGGACTGCTAGGCAACTGGCGAAGGACTGCTAATATCCAAGACCTAGAGAAGGACTGCTAGGCGCCAGGCGAAGGACAGCTTGGGACTGAAGCCCTAGCGAAGGAATGCTAGGCACCGGGCGAAGGACAGCTTGGCATCCAAGACCTGGCAAAGGACAGCCAAGCAAAAGTCCAACCAGAGGAACGGTTGGTATCAGGTAAACTCTCCCGAGAGGAGTAGGTGTGGACGCGTTCCCCGTCGAGGGAACAGTAGGCGTCGTTTTGACCTAGGGTTCCATTTTGGAAACCCAAAGTCAGAACCAAGACAGCTAAGGCTGTATAATCTTATATTTTACTGCTTTATGTTGTTTTCGGACGAACCCTGGATGCAGGACCAAAGGAACGAGTGTCTGCAGCTCAGAGAGCCTCAATGGAGTGAGGCAGCAGCTGAGTAGGGTGCCCTGAGTGTCCTGGGCGCCCCCAAGGTGAAGATAAAACAATTGAAGCAAAAAGAGCCTCGGCTGAATACTGGCCGGGGCGCCCTCATCACCCAGGGCGCCCTCAGCGCCCAGGGCGCCCTCAGCAGCCAAGGCGCCCCGCGCCTAAGCCAGCGAAGCCAATCACCCTTATCCAGCCGAGATGCCCGCGAGGAAGGAGTCAAGCAGGGCGGCCTCAGCGTCTAGGGCGTCCCTAGTGTCAGACCTCATCCCTATTCGAGTGGGATAGAGGTAGACCGAGCTAATCTCTGATCAAGTGACACGTGGGGGGGCACCCTCGACGTCCAGGGCGCCCCTAGGTGCTATAAATAGCACCCAACGCCCAGGCTTCGAAGAACAACTCCAACACAATGCTTCTACGCTCTTCTGCTCTCGCGCCTTGCTCCTGAAACTGCCCAACTCGAGCCGACGACGTCCCGCTGCTCCGGAAAAGGTCAACCCACAATCGGACGTCGGTAAAAGAAGAGTATTTTTAATTATTTAGTTTACTGCACTGAATTTGTAAATCAATCCTTGTAAACTATTATTGCGCCTAATATAGAATTGTCCAAAATAAACGGTCAACGACTGTGGGCCTTGGACTAGGAGTCGACCCAGGCTCTGAACCAAGTAAAATCGATAGTGTCTCTGTGTGATTTTATTTTCGTAATTTCCGCTGCGTACTTGCTCTAAGTTTTCCGAAAAATGATTTCCGATATTCACCCCCCTCTATCGGTTCTCTCGATCCAACACCTTCGGCCTAGGGGCAACGTAGGATCCCATCCCAATGACCTTTTTAGGGTCCGGTACAAGCCCATACAAATGTAAAATAGCTTATCATGTTTCATTACTATCATAAAGAATGCTCTTAGCTTCATTTAGGCATTCCATCATCCATAAGTCATGCATAGCATAGGTATGCCCTAACGGGCCTAAACATAATCATGATTCATGGAGCATAACATAAAGCATACATGAATAAGGCCTAACATAATCATAAAGTAACATAGAAGCATGCCAACATTATTATGTCATTTAATGAATCATGGAAATATGTTCTTGATCTCATACGCAAATAGAAAGCATACATGATGTTTTTTGCCTCCTCCAATGCCTAAAGCTAGGACTTGGCCGAACCCCTCCTTCCCTCTTCAAGCAACATAAGAAATCATAAGATCATGCCAACATTATTATAACACATCATATATCATGGGAAGTCATTTGCAAGCATAGTTGGGGTTTGATTCTAATCATAGTCATGGTTCTAGGGCTTGGCCGAAACCCTTGTCCCCTCTTCAAGCTACATAAGAAATTATAAGATCATGCCAACATTCATATAACACATCACATATCATGGGAAGTCATTTGCAAGCATAGTTGGGGTTTGATTCTAATCATAGTCATGGTTCTAGGTCTTGGCCGAAACCCTTGCCCCCGTTTCAAGCAACCATAAGTGACATAAAAAAAATCATATAACATTTATTTAACACATCATATCATAGGAAATCATTACCAAGCATAATTGAGGGTTTAACTTGACCCTAATCATAGTTTTAGGGGCTTGGCCAAAACCTTCAAGGGGCCTACTCTATGATTTAAGCAACATACACCCAAAGCAATTATACTACAGGTGAGGGGAGACTTACTTCTTTTGCTTGGTTACCACCAATCTATATACCCTTAAATTGAGAGCGATGAAGACCTCCTTGCTCTTAGGATCTCCTTTGTTATTCTCGCCTTATAAGGGATCTTAAGTCTTCATGAGATCTCTGTTGTAAAGCTTTCTAGGGATGAATCCCTAGCTGGGGTTTTCGGAAATGGGAGAGGGAGAGGGAGAGGGAGAGGGAGAGTTTCAGTGGGGGTGGAAGAAGGATGAAGAAGAGAACAAATTTCTAATGCCTCTTGTCTCTTCACTCATCCCTATTTATACTAAGTGAAAGGACATGATGCCTCTTCACAAGTGCCTCTTTACCTTGTGCCTCTTTACATGGTGCCTCTTCGTATCCCCTACCCTTAACTACAAATTTCCTCTCCTTCTTAACAGCACACCCTTGCTGGGGCTATTGGTTATCATATGTATCATAAGCCTTTACTACCACCTAAGGTCCATGGTTCAAACCTTGGCAAATGGTACTTTTTGGTTCTTTCCCCTTTCTTTGAAAAGCCCGCATAAAGCCTATTAAGAATTATATTAGAATTCTACATAAAATCCATTAAGAATTATAGTAAACTCCATATTAGCGTTCACGTAAAAATTGAGAGGATTTTATCTATAAGAGGTGGAATAGAATAACCCGATTCCAGCGTAATGATCATACGTCTGTAATGCATTGTATGTCCCATAATAGGTCCCCTTCTTCTACCCTTTTTGGGGAGTCGATGACTATTCATAGCTATTACCTTGACACCAAAGAAGAGTTCGACCTAATGCTTTATTTCTGTCTTAGTTGATCCTGATTCGACATTAGAAGTATATTGATTGTTCCCCAATAACCGAATATTTTTTTCTGTAAATACTGCATATTTGATTCCATCCATAAATCCATTTTACTATGTTACCTAGACATTGTCCTTACAGCTGAAGAGTATAAATTTCTACCCACTGAAAACTATCCTGATAAGCCTAGCGACAAATCTAGTGAAGAGTAGAGGGAGTGTTACATGAAATGGGTTGAGGCAGATAAGATGACACGGTGTTACATTCTGGCATCCATGTCGAATGTATTATAACATCAGCATCAGGCCATGCCCACTGCTTGTGACATGATGCTGAACCTTCAGGAGCTCTTCGGGCACCAGAGTCATGCCACTAGGCAGCTAGCGATGAAGAATCTGATAACGACAACTATGGTCGAAGGGACACCCGTAAGGGATCATGCCCTGAAAATGATGGCCCACATCAATGAGATTGAGGTACTTGGAGGATCTATCGACGGGGGAATCCAAGGTCGATATTATACTCCAATCTCTGCCTAAGAGTTT
>JAGFNQ010007008.1:0-64858 GCA_024364735.1 Boesenbergia rotunda
CACAAAATCGATCAAACTTTTTAAGAGAAATCCAACAAACCAAAATGACAAAACATCAATTAATTTGATTTTCAATTGAATTAATTGAACTTTTAACGATGATACATTTTAATCTATTTTTAATTTTTAAATTTGTCTTCAAGAACATGTACGCGATTGTCATTATTAGTGACAATTTTGAAAACTTGATATTATTGGAGATCGTGCAAAATCTCAAATTAGATATTATCTCTACATCAAATCCCTAACAAGTATGATAAGGGCATAAAAAGTTTCTGTTTAACAGAAATAGGAATTTTAAAATCGGGATCGAGTTAACAAAAATATTTTTTAAAAATTTAATTTTCAAAATAATCAAATCAAACTTTAAAATTCGATTAGTTCGATCACACCTTAGATAAAAGTCACTTTTCAATAATTGAAAAACATGTGATTTTCTAACAAATAAAAAGGAAAATGACTTAAACCAAATACAATTTTAATATTTTTTAAAATTAAAATAATAAAAGATGTCTTCTATTTCCATTATTAAAAGTATATCTCATTTTTTTAAAAATCAAAAGCATATTATTATATTTTTCAATTTAATTAAAATTATTATACATGAAATATTATTACGTCAAAATATTATTATTAATTTGATTAATATTATTCAAATTTAATAGTTACGAACATAACAACTTGTATAACTATTGTAATAATGTTATGACGATTTTAATTAAATTAGAAAAATTTTAATTAAATTAGAAAAATATTAGTTAAATTTTAAAACCATTTAATAAATATATTTTGATAGAATATTATTTTAATTGTAATAAATTAAATTAAATTATTTTATATTCAAATGGTAGTAATTATAGTTAAAGTAAAATAATATTGAAAACAAACGTATTTTTAAACAAATAAAAGAACAAACATCTTTTTAATATATATTTTTCTAAAAAATAGAGCGTCAATAATAAAATTAATTTTTTTAATTTAAAAAAAAGCTTGAAGACGGTCACAGCCCGTTGAGACCCTGGGCCACCCAAACTCCCCGATATCAAATATTCCTGGTAAAGCTCCTGATTCAAAATTGAATTGAATTCGAATTTATAGGGAATTGAATTCCATAAGAAATTAAATTGAATTTTTATGTTTCCAATAAATAACAAAATTAAATTAAATTTTTTTATTTAAAATATATAAATTTAATTTTATATATTTATTATTTTAATTTTTATTAATAAAATTTAATATTTACATGAACGATTATTTAATAATTTTAATTTTTTAATTAATTATTTTTTAAAATTCAGATTTCAAGAAATTTGATTTATTTTGAAATATTAGAATAAAATTAAATTTTAATTTCTTAATATCTTTTATTAAAAATTTATGAATAAAATTATATTCTAATTTTTAAATATTTTTTATTAAAAATTTATTTCATAGTATAGAAATGAATTTTAATTATAGCAGGAATTCAATTTCTTTGCCCAAGGGATAACAAACAGTGATATCATGTCCATTCATATCAGTAGGAGTGTAGACGAGTCAAGTCGCTCACGAACTATTCGAGTTTCGATTCGAAGAATAATTCTTTCGAGTTCGTTCAATTAAGTTAACGAGTCGAGCTCGAGCACGATTTGAAACTCAAAAACATTATTAAATCGAGCTTGAGCTTAACAGTATTTGATTCGTAAGTTCGTGAACATATATATTTAGAGGCTCGCGAATGTATTCTTTAAGAGACTCATTTATCTTATTATATATATATATATAATTGAATATCACATAAATAATAAATAAAATATTATATTATTAAATATTATAATTATTTATTTTAAAGGAGTTCGAATTAAGTACATTTAATTTTTAAACGAGTTTTTTTTCGAACCGAACTCGAGTCGAACTCGAATTATTTAATTTTATTACGAGCTAAATTTGAGTTTAAAAATTAAAGTTCGAATCGTACTTGAGCCCGAACTCGGGCTTAAAAATAACGAATCAAGTCTAAATTCGAGTTTTTGGGCGTTTGGTAAGCGGGTTTAGAAGATGGGAATGAGAATAAAATCTACTTCATTCTCATTGATGATGCTTGATATATCATCAAACTCATAAATACCTCAATCAAATTCATTATCATTCTCATTATCAAATTTATACCAAACGCCCCTGCTGTTCAACTAAGCTCGATTCCGTTACACCCTACACCCTGTACATCCATAGAAAAGAGTCGCTCACGCGCATTGGTCACCTAATCCCGCGTGGGAAAGGTGGGACATTGCGTTTTGCCTCATCTACTTCCCCTATTTAACCCTCTCCGGCCGTCGTCTTCTTGATTGTTCCCCCATCTCTCCTTTCGTCGCCGCAGATCAAGGATCAACGATATGAGCTACTACAACCAGCAGCAGCCCCCAGTTGGCGTCCCCCCTCCACAAGGTACATACTCATCTATAGATCGCTCAATCGGATTTCCGAACCTGTTGTCTGACGGTCGTGGTTAATTTCTTCTCGTCGTCGATTGTGGATGATTAGGCTATCCTCCGGAAGGATACCCGAAGGACGCCTACCCGCCGCCGGGTTACCCGCCTCAGGGATACCCACCTGCCGGCTACCCGCCGCAAGGATACCCTCCGCCCTACTCTCAGCCGCCGCCCCAGCAGCAGAGCAGCGGCCCTTCCTTCGCGGAGGGATGGTAACGATCTCGACGTTTAATCTTTGTATTTTAGTTTCCGTTTGTTTCTCCTTGAGCATATCGTATAAGGATCAGTCGAGGTTTATCATTGTGCGATCTTCCCACGAACACCAGATCCGGCTATCCGCCGGCCGCTGAGATCTAGATCAGATCCACGCGGTCTCCCGGTGGAGGTACTGGCTGCGATGGTGAACCAGGTAGGTGCGATTGTGGGGGCGTGTTGGTGCCGTCTCTTTCATCGCTTTGTATTCCGTGAATAGCGTTCTGTTTTCGTCACCCGTTTCATTAAATGGGCCTTGGAAATCTTACACCTCCGTTTGATTTTTCAATAAAACTGGTATTCAATCTTTGAATTTGGCTGTAGCTTCGAAGGAATTTTAGTGAAGAACCACTTCTATTAAACTAACGCATTTCTAATCACTTTTCCTGTCGGTTGTATGATTGTCGCAGTTTGGCTGCTCTTTGTTGCTGCTGTCTCTTGGATGCTTGCTTTTGATTTGGGAGTTTGAATTTGGCACCTACAAGTCCAGTTCGTGAAGAAAGGCCTCTTATCTTCCCCTGTTATCTTCTTTTCTTCAACAAACCCCTTTTTACCTTCTTGTCGAATCATTTCGATAACTGTAAACCTCAGATGTTAGAACTCAATTTCAGTTGGTTTTTCTTCTCCTCATCGCATTTCATATATTTTTATATTCCAGATGTTTAATAGAACACGTACTTGGATAGTTATTGAACTAGACGTTTTCAGTCTGGGAAGGAACAAGATAAAGTACTGCAATTTGACTGTAGTGATGCTTTGATCCGTTTGTTAATTCCAACTGCATGCTTCTTTCGAGCAGATTGATTGAAGCAATGTAGATTTGGGAACAGTAGCATCCATTATGTAAACATACTGTGGTGACTTGTGATGATAGTGTTTGTAGTTGAGAAAATCGTAGGTTTTTAGTGAATTAATTTAGCTCTAGATCTGCAAAGTACTATCATATATTGTAGGTTCTTTGTCATACTTGCACCGAGTTGAGTAACGCATATGAGCCAAACCCGACTGGAAAATCAAGTTCTTGCACATTCCAAGGACAAATAATAAGACTACGGACTGATTAGCAAAGGAGGCACGGAGACAGAACAACAAAATCTTGAGCTTAACAACGATGACGATGTGAGTGTAGTGGGAGAGAGTTATATCTGATCGTATGGACTTTGCGGAGCTGTAAATTGTATCAATATAGTGTTTTAAATTGAATTATGTTAGTATTCATGTTGGAACATAATCATCTTGACAAGTAACAATACAGTTTTAACAAATAGTTTTTTTTATTGAAAACTTTTGGAGATGTACACCTTGTTTGGAAAGTTTTTAAGCAATATAATTGAATTGAATTCCATCGAAAATTGAATTCCAGCGGAAATTGAATTCAATTCTTATGTTTGAAATAAGTCGGTAAACAAAGAATTCAATTCTTTTGTTTGGAATGAGTTTAAAACTAAATAAATTTGATTGCTTTTATTATTTTACCTTTCATTGATAGGTTAGGAATCAAACATTATATTTATGTGAGGTTATTTTAGTATTTTCATTTGTTGGAATTCAATTCTCGCACCAAATCACACCTATTTGGGATGAAATTGAATTCCTTAGGGGGCGTTTGGTTTGCATTTTCCAGTCTGTTTTTCATTTTCATTTTCTGTAGAAAATGTGGTTTTCTAGAAAACATGTTTGGTTTGTATTTTCCAGCTTTGTTTTCCAGAAAAAAACATAGCTGTATTTTCCAGCTTTGTTTTCCAGAAAAAAACATAGCGTTTTCTGGAAAATTTGAGAATGAAAAAAAGTCATTTTCCAGAAAACTAGAAAATACGATTTTCTGGAAAATGAAAATGAAAAATGACACAAACTAAACGCCCCCTTAGTTTTGTTGGATTTCAATTCTCGTGAGAATTCAATTGTTTCACTTAAGTTATTTCTAAATTATGAAATTCAATTCAATTCTGGGATTGAATTGAATTTCATAGGTTTCCAAACAGGTAAAATTTTCTAAACAACAACCTATGCATTTCTCTTGGAATGGCCAAAGTTTTCAATAGACTTATAAATGCTATTTGTTATAGCATGTTGGAACAATCACTCTTTTTAATTGCCTCCGGAGGACCGTCACAACCATTATAGAGGTCCTAAACAAAAAATTATTAAAATCTTTATTTTTAAAAAATTATAAATTTATAAAATAATTTTTTATGTAAAATTTATTTTTTTAAGATGTAAAGTTATTAATTAAATTTTATATTCAAATTTGGATAATAAAATTTTCATTGATAAAATTATTAAATTATTATACGTAAATAAAATTTTATTTATTTTATTTTATTTTTTTTAAATATAGTTGAACCTATATTAATCCCGAGTAGTATTTTATAAGTTATCTATGTATTAATTTTTTATATAAAATTTAGTATCTCAAATGTATCTTTTAATTTTAGTTTATTATTTTTAAAATTTTTAATTCTCAAAATAAATATAAATCATCAATATTAGATAGCGTGTCATGTTTAAAAAAAAAACTCAAGATTCAACTTTTTTTTAAAAATCATCATCAAATAATTTTATCTTTTCTACCTCATATAAACATATAAATGATCAAAATTATTTTTTATATTTTAAATTATTCAAATCTATTTTAAAATAAAAAAATGACGTCATGATCAATAATATAATTAAAATAATTATTTTAAAAATATTCTTAAGTAAAAAATTTATCTCTTTGATTTCATTCCCATCAAATTATTTGTCTTTTAATTATATATTTTTCATAAAATTTTGATTTTATATTTATTTCATTTATAATTTCTTTTACATAAATTATAACAAATATGCATATATTTACTCTATAATCACTAAAACTGATTAATGTAATAACAATATTCGTATATTATATTGTAAAGATTTATTAATACTATTAACTAATGGTGGTCATTTTTCCTTTATATAATTAAAAAAAGAATCAATTTGATGCTTAAAAAGATTAACATTTTACTTTAATAGAAATAAATCAATAATTGAGGAACCCTATTTTTTGGTTCTTATCAAATAATAAGGAAGAAAGAGCGAGAAAAGGATGGAAAAAAAAATTTGAAACCGTCACCTTAGTGACCCCTGATCCTGACTCCATAAATATTCAGAGAAGATAAATCACGGTTTTACTGGTGGAGTAAAGCCCCTGAGGTCGAGAGGATTTAAGCCAGCAGACTAGATTTTTATCCCGTATACGATTGGTGACTTTCAAATCTGAGATTTCTGATGTAAATAACTAGATGTTTTATCAATCGAGTCAGCCCGTGGAGCTACCGAAAAGGAGATGACACATGAGGGAGTAAACTGACGCCATTTGAAAATATGAAAAGATATGAGATCACTGTGTGAAGGAGAAAAAGGGCACGAAAAACTGTTGGAATAGGGGGAGTGACGCAAGATCAATAGCGATTCTGAGGATGCACATTTTTAGAATAAATGTGGAAAAGAGAAAGTCCATTAGGATTAAAAAAATAAAATATACGATTAAAAAATCTATAACAAATAAAATTAGAATAAACTAAAGTTAAAAATGAGCATTTTTAAAGATAATTTAAAATTTAAATGACCTTTTTATTAAAAAAAATTAATATAATTAATATTAAAATGTCATAAATTAGGAAGCAATTAAATTGAGGCCTAAACATAGGCCTTACTGACTATGTCTTGAGTCGGTATTGCCTCGGGCTTGATCTGGTGGTCAAAGATCGGGTTCATTTTCTATGCAATCAAGGTTCATTTCTCAACGTAGAACACACCTATTTCTCAACGTAGAACACACCTATAAAGATTGATCTATTGGTGAAACTGAGATGCCACATCAAAAATCACTTTGTTTCCTAAATTTACATGGTGGGCCTAATGTAGGACCGGACTGAGATCTGTTATAAAAAATATGATATTTAATTGTTTTGTGTGCAAGTTCCAGTAAACTTGTTTTTTATTTTTTTAAATTATGATTAATAATTTATTTCCCTTTCACTTTAGGATAAATTACAACGCCTTAATTATCCCGACAAGATACTCTCTTGATCTTTTATCCTCACAAAAATAAATTAGTCATGTAGCATTTGGAAGATGCTCTTGACTAACTAAGCATCCAGTAAAATCAGAGTCTGAATAATCAATCACCTCCAGATGATTTGACCTCCGATACGTGAGCATGTGTCTTTTAGTTCTTTACAAATACCGCATCACTTTTTTAATTGCTTTCCAGTGCGCCGGTCCTGGGTTATTAACATATCTGCCTAACATCCCAACTACAAATGCTATATTTGGTCGAGTGCAAACTTGTGCATACATGAGACTTCCCACTGCTGATGCATATGAGAATTGTTCCATCTCCTTTATTTCAAGTTCAAGTCATGGACACTGCTGCAAACTGAACTTGTCACCTCTTGACATAGGTGTGTCACCAGGTGTACAGTTCTGCATGTCATACCTTATAAGCACCTTCTCAATATAAGCTTGTTGTGAAAGTCCAAGAATGTCTCTTGATCGATCACGACAGATCTGAATGCCTAGAACAAAAGATGCTTCACCAAGATCTTTCATTTCAAATTTACCAGATAGAAATGACTTGGTTTCATACAGTAGACTCTTATTATTACTCGCAAGCAATATATCATCCACGTACAAAACAAGTATAACAAACTTGTTCCCACTGAACTTGACATATATGCACTGATCAACGGGGTTCTCTCTAAATCCAAATGAGGTAACAACTTGATCAAATTTTCGGTACCATTGACGGGATGCCTGCTTTAAACCATAAATGGACTTCTTTAATCTACATGCTAGGTGCTTTGAGTCTGAGGACTCAAAGTTCTCTGGTTGCACCATATATATAGACTCCTCTATGTCTCCATTGAGGAATGCAGTCTTTACGTCCATTTGATGTAGCTCCAAATCAAAATGAGCTACAAGTGCCATGATTACCCTAAGAGAGTCTTTCGTCGACACAGGTGAGAAAGTCTCCTTATAATCAATGTTTTCCTTTTGAGTGAATCCCTTGGCAACAAGACGAGCCTTATACCTTTCGATATTGCCCTTCGAATCTCGTTTGGTTTTAAATATCCATTTACAACCAACGGGTTTCAAACCTTCAGGCAATTCGACAAGTTCCCAAACGTCATTGTCTGTCATAGACTTCAACTCTTCTTGCATGATGTTAATCCACCTTTCAGGGTTAGAGCATTGTTTGACTTCTTGGAAAGATGTATGATCATTTTCCAACCCTATATCAAACTCATGCTCTTGGAGATAAACATAATCACGAGAATTCGTGCTTCTCCGTTCCCTTGTGGATCGCCTTAAGGGTACTTGTGTTTGAGGTGGTTGAGGTACTTGCTCATCAATATGAGGCAATACTTCAATTTCAGTGGTAGGCTCCTCCAATTGCATTGGAGATGTCATGGGAATATCTTGGTTCACTACGCTCACTGGATGTGCAATATCCATAATGTGTGGTATGGTAACCATACCACTACTGATTGCACTAGTAGTGACCATAAGAGGATTGCCAACGCTTTCCTCAAAAGATACTTCCCTGATTTTATCACTCCCACTGTCCTCAATAAACTTGACGTTTCCCGTTTCGAAGAAGGATCTATTAGATGGATCATAAAATTTATACCCCTTTGATCTCTCAGAGTAACCTACAAAATTGCAGCTAACAGTTCTCGAGTCCAGTTTCTTTTCATTAGGCTTGTAAGGCCTAGCCTCAGCTGGACAACCCCAGACGTGTAAATGCCTAATGCTAGGCTTTCTACCCGTCCACATCTCGAATGAGGTTTTAGTTACTGTTTTACTAGGTACTCTATTGAGAAGGTAAACTGCAGTCTTGAGTGCCTCACCCCACAAAGACTCTGGTAGAGAAGTGAAAGCCATCATACTTCTCACCATGTGTTTTAGGGTTCGATTGCGACGCTCAGCTACACCATTCTGACTGGGTGTACCAGGCATGGTATACTGAGGCACAATCCCACACTCAGTAAGGTAATTTGCAAAAGGTCTTGGACGTTGTTCACCTGATCCATCATATCGACCGTAATATTCTCCTCCACGGTCGGATCGGACGACTTTAATTTTCTTACCTAGTTGAAGTTCAACTTCGGCTTTGAAAATTTTGAACATGTCCAAAGATTGCGACTTCTCATGAATAAGGTATAAATAGCCAAATCTAGAATAGTCGTCTATGAAGCTAATAAAATATGTGTGTCCATTCCAAGATGCCTTAGGGAATGGTCCACAAATGGTCCGTATGTATTAGCTCCAAAACGTCACTACAACGGCTAGCCCCTTTGTTCCTTTTGTTAGTTGTCTTCCCCTTAACACACTCTATGCAGATATCAAAGTCTGACATGTCAAGGGAATCAAGAATTCCATGTGACATTAACCTTTCTAGGCGTTGTTTGGATATATGTCCTAAACTCCTATGCCACAACATAGAAGAATTCTCGTTGGTCAATTTACGTTTCGTACCTACACTATGCATTATCACGTTGTTAGTCGTAGGAGTACAGATGTTTAATTTATAAAGCTTATCAACCAAGGAACCATTCCCAATTAAAATTGAATTATAGAAAATACTAAACATTTCATTTCCAAATGAACAAGAATAACCTGATTTGTCCAAACAAGAAATTGAAATTAAGTTTCGTCTGAAAGACGGTACAATGAATGTATTCTCCAAATCCAAATAAACATCAGTTCCTAAATAAAGCCTAAAAACACCAATAGCCTCTACTGCAGCCTTTTTTTCATTCCCCGTATAGATGTATCTTTCACCATCAAGTGGAAGTCGGCTCCTGAGACAACCCTGCATAGTGACACTTATGTGAGTAGTAGCACCAGTATCTATCTACCAAGTGTCAATGGGTACAATAGCTAAATTGACTTCTGAACTAACAAAGTTGAGAAGTTTACCCTTCTTTACACGTCAGTTGGCGTACTTGAGGCAGTCTTTCTTCATATGACCTTTCTTCTTGCAAAAGTAACAAGTGGATTCCTTATCCTGCTTCTTTCGCTCCTTATAGTCATTGCCTCCATAATCCGCAGTTTGCTTTCCCTTACCTTTGTTATTGATCCTCTTTCGCTTCTTGCTCGCATTTTGAGAACCAGATGCTAAGTGAGCACTTTCAGATGTCTCAATCTTCAATCTCTCCTCCTCTTGCACGCATTGAGCAATAAGCTCTTTCAATGTCCACTTTTCCTTTTGAGTATTATACGATATCTTAAAAAGAGTGAACCGTGCAGGCAGAGACATCAAGACGAAATGCACTAACATACTCTCAGACATATCGAGTTTTAGTGCTTTAAACTTGTCGCTATATTGGACATCTCCATAATGTACTCCCTTATGTTTCCTTTACCACTATACTGCATGGTTACCAACTTCGTAAGAAGTGTGGTAGTCTCGACCTTTTCATTTGAGGTAAATTGGTCTGCCAATTGGTTAAGGAAACTGCTAGCATCTTCACTCTCTGTTATTGAGCCATTTATTTGTGCCGGTATGGAAAGCTTCATGATGCATAGACTCATGCGATTTGATCTCTCCCACAGTTGAAATTCATCCCTCTGCTCTATAGTGCTAGCACTGGTCAAAGGTGCGGGACGATCATTCCTTAATACATAGTCCAAGTCCATGTAGCCTAAGATTACGATCACGTATTTTTTCCATTCAGTAAAATTCGAACCAGTTAATGTTGGGATGTTATTAATGTTGGCAGTTACATATTGCACTGAAAAAAAATTATTTAAGCTCACGATTTAACTAAAGCCAAGAACATATATATATATATATATATATATATATATATATATATATATATATATGAAATAAAATTATGCAAATAAATAAAATTTTAAATGCATTTAAATGGGCTCCTTATGAGATACCAAATACAACATTGTATTTTAGTGTAGATTAAAATATAATTTGTTAGCGGTACTCTCTGATATAACTGAACCTTTAATTAGCCACACAATGTGTCTTCCTTTGGGCCGACCGATTGTGCGCATAATATGACACTTTATATGAGTTATATATTGGTCCATAGCTTACAACAACTTTAATCTGCCACGCAATATGCCTTCCTTTGGGCATATAATAATTAATTAGTTTACCATATACTAAAAGTAGATTTATAAATCGATTGATACCATATAATAATTAATTAGTTTACCCAATTAATTATCGCAATCAATTTAAAAGTCTACTATATGTAATTATATAATGATATATAGAACTCTCCTTTAAAAATTAAAGTTTCTTTCTAGTTCTATAATTAAATAAAAAAAATATTATTTAATCTCTTTATCATTATGCATTAAATATATATATATATATATATATATATAATGTATTAGTTATATATATATATATACAGAGCTGATATAATACGCTCCTGCCCATACGCGCCCATGCGCTCCCTAGGTTTTTTCTGATTTTTTTTTTCGAAATCAACATTTCCTCTGTTCCCTTAATGTTTTTATTAATTTTTTTTCTCCTTCGCTCGTCTTCTTCCTTTCGCGATAGATGACGGGCGACGAGGCAGCGTCGGCGTCGGCAGCCGGAGGCGGCGACGGGCGACGAGGCGGCGACGGCAACCGGTGGCGGCGACCGGCGACGGGCGACGACGGCAGCCGGTGGCGGCGACGGGCGACGAGGCGACGACGGCAGCCGAAGGGGGCGACGGGCGACGAGGCAGCGACGACAACCGAAGGCAGTCGGAGGCGGCGACACCGCCGCGGTGTCCTCGTCGCCCGTCGCCGCCTCCAGATGCCGACGCCGACGCTGCCTCGTCGCCCGTCATCTATCGCGAAAGGAAGAAGACGAGCGAAGGAGAAAAAAAATTAATAAAAACATTAAGGGAACAGAGGAAATGTTGATTTCGAAAAAAAAAATCAGAAAAAACCCAGGGAGCGCATGGCCCCGTATGGGCAGGAGCGTATTATATCAGCTCTCTCTCTCTCTCTCTCTCTCTCTATATATATATATATATATATAAATTCAGAAACAGTTAGGTTTTTTTTTAATTCATTCTTTTTTGAAACCGTTTTTTTTTTCTTTTAACGCGAAAGAAAAAAAATTGTTTCCTATGAAAGAACTTTTCATCCATTGTACAAAAAATTAAAAAATTTTAATCGATATAATTTCTAATTCATCTTATCACAAATTTAAGATGATAATCGATTAAAATAAATTTGTACAATCAATTAAATTAAATTTATTCTGTTCATAATTTTAGACTTGCTAATCGATTGATTGACCAAGTCAATCGATTAAACCATCATAATTTAATCTAAACATTAGGTTAAACCTGACGGTTTTTTTCCGACGTTTTCATTTTTCACATAAAATATGAAAAACTTAGAAAACAAGTCTATCATAGAATTTTTCTTTTACATGATTTTCGACGATAAAAATTGTATTATACTAGGAAAACTTAATCTAGCATACATACAATAAATCGACGAAAAAAAAACTTAAACTTATCGCCATAAAAACAAAGAAACAAAGCCAAGGCTCTGATACCAATTGATAGAACTTGGGTTTTCTCCTAACCGCATGAATTCTAAAAATAAAATAAGAATTCTAAGGAGAAAAGACAAGACATATAATAATAGATCTATTGTTTCTTCGAATTATGGCGTGACAATAATAAAATAATATAAACTGAATGACAAGGAACTTGATTGAAGAGCCATCGTCCTTGTCGTAGCGTCGTCGGCTTGATCCCTGTGGAAGAAGATGTAGTTGAAGGAAGAAGGAGGATCTTCCAACAGGCTTAGGTTTGACGGCGCCGTAAAGTTTCTTGTCAATGGGGAACAAGAAACTAGGTCATAAAATTACCTAAACCCTTGGGGACCTCTCCTTTATATAGCAATTCAATCTGTTATCAGCCCATAGATAATAACAGATTGGTCTAAAGGGTTCTATACATTGAACCCGTATCCAATAATCCGAAACCCAATAAACATAAGTTAGATCACTTTAAGGGCTCAGATTGTATTTACTTGTGCAACTTACAAATAAGCCCATCTAATAGAGATAATAATAATAATATCCAACATAAATTAGTCATGTAGCATTTGGAGGATGCTCTTGACTAACTAATCACCCTAATCTTTCCATATTTAGTTGTTTTTCCATAGTACAGGGAGTGCAAAGTCTATGACAAAAATTCCAACCACTTAAATGTCAAAATGGTTGTTCAGTTCTGAATGCAATAGATGAGTTAAGTATTCCTTGGAAACATATAAAATCCATTTCTCATTCAATTGGGGATCCTGATTTTGGTAAACCCACTACTGAAGCCCTTACAAATTTTTCCCTTGAGATTTAGAAGTTAAAATCTGTCATAGTCAATGTATTCATCTTTTCTTATGTACTAGTCACAATATCCAACCTAGTAGCCCTCGTGATTTGGGATCCCTACTTAATATTGCAAGGTATCAACTCCTAAGGACCTTCTGGGTCTGGTTTTGGCAGTCTCCTAGTTGATGGCATCCATAAATGAAAGAAATATTTGAATCTACTAATAGTTGGGGGAAAATGGGTAAGGTGGTAAAATATGATTCGTTCGCCCCCAGTACCCCGTGCCAAAACCTCAGCTTTGATACTAAAATAAATTGTCACGCCCCGAGACCAACGGAGCCGCTAATCGATTATAAAAACGGACAACATCTCCACTATCCGGCGAACAATGTACACATGCAGACAACATACGCAGTTTATAAATTGGTTTCAGGTCTCAAAACAGATATATATCATAATGAAAAATAAAGTATCATAGTAATAAAGTTGTAAATCTCACCTGAGTTGCCCTTGAGGCAGACGCGTAGCAAAACAACAATACAAAGTCCAACAGAAGACTCAAAAATATAAAACTGCATGAATGAATCAAAATACAAGTTCACAATAGCGAAATGAATAGAAACCACAGAAAATGCTATAAAGAAAATAAAAATGCGCGGAAGCACCCGACAACTGGAGTCATAGGAACCCGGGACTGACAACTGGGTTCCTCTGGTGATCTATCAACCTGAAAACAAAAGTATTGTGACGGGTGGTGAGTTCAAGTGGACTCTGTGGGTATATAGAAAGATATGCATGGTAGAAAAAGTAGCTAAATAAGCTATATAGAAACAACATGATACAGTCTCAGCAGTAGTATCAAAAATATGCATAACTGAAATAACAAATGACTGTACATATCAAAAATCAGTCTATCCTGACCATAAAAAGGACTCGTATCCTACGAGCAAGTGCAGGGTCATCAAACCACACAAATGATATATCTTATATGTGCATGTCAAACAAGTGCAGCAAATAAATGTAGCAAACACAATCAAATGTACAAATGCATCATATGCACATGATGCAATGACATGGTCACCCCTAACACCAGTAAAGCCACTAAAACATGCAATAATGTGTCAACCGAGTGGGTAGAGTTGTGACACTGTCTGCACTCTGTCATCACTGCTCCCGAGTGACTGAGTGGACAGGATGCTGGTGGAGCTCTGCCATCAGCGCCGTTGACGTGTTGCTCTCTCATTGCTTATAGATGTGCGCACGGCTTTTCCCTATAAAAACGGGTGCAAGGACACCCTTTGGCCTCCTTGCCCTATATGCCTTCCAGCATCTTCATTCTCCTGCTGTTCGTCTTGCCGCTGCACCCCTTTTACGAGGATAAGTCTCCTTCTGCTTTCTCCTCTCCTAAATCCCCATAGGTCTAGTGGAGAAGAAGAAGAAAATCCAAGGCGACAGCGAGGGCTCCTTGGGGGGAACTAGGATATCATACGAAGTGGTACGATACCATCTCTTCTAGGGTTAGGTTGGAATCTCTCCAGGCCGCCTATCGGAGATATGGTATCTCGGAAGGCTGGGAGATGAGAGTTATGGCCTTAGGCCAACCACCTGTACAAACCCCTAAGGGGTTTTTCACTTTCTTCCTAGGGCAGGTAGAACTAGGGCTTCGTTTCCCTATCCCCCTTTTATATGAATGTTGCTAAATACTTTGGTATCCCTCTTCAACAAATGGCTCTGAATGCCTTTGCCCAGATGGGCAGAGCTTTTGTCCTTTTCAAATTTTTTGACATTCCTCTAACCCCCTGATTCTTCAGTTTTGTCTTTGTTCCAGTCGGGTCCCAAGGGGCATTTGGCTTTACTGCTCTCTCTGGTCATAGGTTCCTAGGGGGTCTTCCCTCCTCCCACAAGGGATGGAAGGAATGATTTTTTTCTATATCTAGCTCCCTGAGTGTCCCTTCAGTCCTATCCATTGGACGGAAAGCCTGCCATCTATCCCAGACCTCCGCGACTTCCAGCAGGACGTGAGATATCAGAGGGCTAGGGGTATCCTCGCAGGGATGGAGTTCCACGGCCTCCAACTGGTGCAATGCGAGGAGCTCATTGATCGGGCCGAGCGGAGTCCGAAAGTCACGAGCCTTAACTCCAGTCGTCATAAGTTACCTTTTGTTTTGTAAGTTTCCTTGTTAATGCTAATTGATGCCCTTTTGTCTCTATTTTATAGACGATGTTATGTTTTCTCGATCTATGAACCGTATCCTGAAGTGGGACCAAGCCAACGAACAAGCGTTGGTTCCCGCTTTAGCTTCTTCCACTCCTGTGGGCGCTTCCGTTGAGGGCTGTGAGAAAGTGGCTGAGCCCTCAGGAGACCGGGAAACCCCGGAGGCTTCCCAAGATCTTGGAGCATTAGAACTGCTGACGGGCTCTAAAGGGGGTTCAACCGCCTATCCTGCCAAGGCGCCAGAGGGAGAAGTTGCACCCCCTCCCTCTGTCGCACCCTCAGAGACCCAAGTTATCGAGAAAAGACGGCGAAAGCGGTCAGCCCAGAAGGCTCGCCCCTGAAGAGGTTAAAGAATGACATATCCTCAGAGTTTCTACGCTCTATTGCTGACGAGGATGCAGCTCCCCGGTCCTCGAGAGTTCGGGAAGAACCTTCTTCTCCAGCTGCAGTGGCCACCGCTCCACTCGTCCACGACCTGGTTCCCCCGACCGACCTTCCCGCTGCTCCACCCTGTAAGGAGGTGTCAAAGGACGGGCCCAACTCCCACCGGAAGGTCCCTGTAGTGAAGAAGATGGTGACAGAGGGCTCCCAATCCATCCGGATAAAGGAGATCCCCTCTGATGGTCCGCAGATGGCTTCTAGTTCGGAGGAGGATGCCCCCGACCTGAGTGACATCCCCAGCCAGTTAGGGCACCCTGCTGAGGAAATTCGTTCTCCTCTCGTTTGGCCGGGGCGGTTAGCTGGATCAACTCGAGATCTGGGCATGCTACATCAGTCTCTACTGACGGTGATTATACTTGAGTTCTTTCTCTTTATTTTGTTGCCTTGCCCTGACTGTCTTTGTTCCGCATCGTAAGTTGCCTCTAATTGTGCTTCTACGAGCCGCCTATTGTGCTCCGGGGGAGTCACTGAAGACCTTCTCCAGTGGGTGGCGGTCGCAGAGGCGGAGGCTGGCCGTGCCCGCGAAGCTGGCCTCCTGCAGTTGGAGGTCAGCTGAGCCCTTCGGGTGAAGATCGAGCATTGTCTCAGTACCTTGCTGGCTTCTGAGGAGACTTTATACGGTTATAGACTCCGGGAACACCTCGAGTCCGAGAAGAACCAAGCCCTCATTGAGGACCTATAGAAACTATCCCAGGAGTGGGAGCAGCTCCAGACTCAGACGTGGGAGCTGTCTGATCATGTCAGACTCCTGAAATCTTCAAAAAAGCCCTGGAGGATCAGAATGAGGAACGAGAGCGCCTGCTGACTCTAAAAGAATACGACATGGAGCTATCAGCCTCTTATGGTGTCGACCTCTAGGACAAGGTTACCCAGGCGCAGGACCAAGTTTCCGCCGCTACCCAGAAGCTTCAAGAAATACTGGGGGCTCAAGATTGTCTGCTCCGGGAGGTGGCGACGCTGAAGGCCGCCAAGGAGGAGGTTGAGGCTAAGCTACAACAGCAAAAGATTGACCATGCTACCCAACTGTCCAAGGCAGAGGTGGAGTCCAAGGCTAAGTTTCTATAGTCGAACGAGTACAACGATATTTTAGCAGGGCATGCATTAAAGCGCATCAAACAGGGCTTCTATGGTGCTATCAGCCAGTTGGAGAAGGATCAACTGCTGAAACCAAGCTCAGACTTAAGCGCTATAAGTGTCAGCCGGGTTTGGAACGAGCTCAGTCCTGAAGAGCAAGAACTATAGAATCCTTCCCGACCTAAGCCCTGGCTCCTTGGTCACTCCTCGCCTGCTGCACTTTCTTCTTCTTTTTCAGTTTTTCCCAGTAGGCTAGGTATGTAATCATTTCAGCCGTGAATGCAAGCATCTCTGGGCTTCTTATATCTTGAGTAGTTTCTTGCCACCTTTAAAATGTTTTATCTCCGACCAGCGCCCAATTCAAAGTGAGAACCGAGGTTCCCCCTACCCTAAGTGGTGAGGGGGCAAACAACCACGTCTGAAGAAATAAGTGTTCCTGTTCTAGCCACCGGGACAAGATGACCGATCAGTATTTTGAGGACCTGACCTAGTCATTGCAAGGATAGCAACGTTTTTCCGCTCTTGGCCGGGCATGTGTAGCTCCGAGGCCAAGCCTACCCACTGAGAGGTAGTAGAATTTTGCAGCTCTTGTCCTGGCATGTGCAGCACCGAGGCCAAGCCTACTCACCGAGAGGCAATAGGAGTTTACAGCTCTTGGCCGAGCATGTGCAGCACCGAGGCCAAGTCTACTCACCGCGGAGACAGTAAGGTTTTGCAGCTCTTGGTTGGGCATGTGCAGCACCGAGGCCAAGCCTACTCACCGAGAGATAGTAGGGTTTTACAGCTCTTGGTCGGGCATGTGCTGCACCAAGGCTAAGCCTACTCACCGAGAGGTAGTAGGAATTTAGGCGGCTTTTGCCCAAGCATGCTTAACTTTGGATTTCTGATAGAATCCGGTGCATTAGTGCTGGTATGATGGCACCCGATGAAGGGGGGATTTAATTGTTCCTAATAGGGTTCGAACTTGAGACCTCAGACGACATATGTCTCCATGTTTACCACTTGGGGTCGGTGGCGATCCTCGTAACTCTCCCTCCTTGTTGAGTGTGAATCCGCACCTCCTCGCTCTCGACCTCCCTTCATTCTTCCTTGGGTTCTTCATCTTCTCGCGGGTCGGCGAGGTCCACTTGCAAGGCTTCGTAGAATTTTGGTAAGGCCCCGTAAGAAGGACCTAGGGAGATCACGGGGATCTCCCTTTGATCCAAAGCCCCTCGTGGTGAATTGACAGGCTCCCCTTGTGGATGCCGGAGCGTTTCTTGGATGGTGGTAGCCCCCCGGCGATCAAGCTCCTCTTTTGTCAGGATCATGGACTGTCCCGCCGACTCTGTCATCGGTGCTCCTTTTGGTACTTTACTGGTTTCCCACAGACGGTGCCAAACTTGTTCCGGAAGGAATCAACGTCGACAGCCAGTCACCAGGGTTCTGCTCACGCGGACGCTGACGATCGAAGAGGAAGTCACACCCTGCGAGATTAACACGAGCATTAGGGGAACACGCCGGAAGTTGTCCGGCGGAGCCCACTTCGACACTCAAGTCAGTGCCTCGATAGAGAAGATGAAAAGAAGATAAGACAGTATGTGTGTAGTGAAGAATGCGTACCCCCTTTACCAGAGGGGTTGGAGTACCTTTTATACCTGTGGCGGTCATCCACGAGTCCCTACGACCTTTGCCACGTCCCCTCGATTATCGGTTAATGGATCACCCTGGTAACGGTCTCTACGGTTCCTCAATCTGGGTCATTGCGACGATTAAGGCTTTGAGCGCCATTTATCATGGGTTGTAATTACTCCGTAATAATGGATGATGATGACCCGGTGATCCGAGGAAAACAGACCTTTGCTTGAGTGTTCCTTGGGCCCCTCTACCCCAAGGTGATCTCGAGGTTGTTTGGCCCAGGGGTCCCGGGCATTCGTCTCTCCGAGGTGCTCTCGGAAACTTACCCCCTGAGGTGAGCTCGCGGGTGTGACTTTCTAAAGCTATCTTCGGGGTTATACCTACTCGAGTTGGTCTCTGGGTTCCCTCTCCTGAGAGGGTCTCGGGTGTCACAACAAGGGAGTTGTTCCGGCTTAGTGGATATTGTCACACAGCTTCTTCAGCCCCCGTACCCGCCACAGGGTATTCAACCCCATCAGCCCTCATTTGGATCGGCACACTCAGACGAACTTCAATCGGAGGATGACTCGGTCAAATAAGTAACTGGTCGAGCAAGAGCGCCCGGGGTCGATAATGAGAGGTCGAATCTGTTCTCATGTTTCTCGACTGAGGAAAACCCCCGACCGTGTCTCCCGATAAGGGAGACCTCGCCCAGTGTTTCCCAACTGCGGGAAATCGCCTACCGAGTTTCCCGACCGGGGGAAACTTCATCCGCGATTTTCTGAAAGAAGCGACTCCGTGGGTGCCGATCGACGATAGCCCGTGCGCCCTATGGGCTAGTTAAGCCAGCCGGTCGTACACATGGAAGCATCCTACGCCAGTGTTCGTACAATTCCCTAACACCACGCGTATGACAACGACGACCACACTAGTGTCCGTCGAGTGAGGATATCCCTGACATCGCTCATGTCAAAAATCGCAAGGATCTTGCCGGCTCAGTACGACCACTGACAGTACAGTGAATAAGACAAAGTCATACCACGGAGCTATTAGAGAATCCAGAGATCGCGGTGTCAGTCGGTCGACCACCACTAATCCCTACCTTAGCCTCGCATAGGACAAGAGCTGTGGCAGAGCTAGTCGACTCCCCTGATTATATATAGGATCCTTCATCTCCATCGTGCAGGTATGGAATCTAGAGGGAGCTACAGTGTTTTTATTCTTCTACACTCTTCATCGGGATTCTGACTGAACTGTCGGAGAGTCTTTGCCGAGAACTTTACCGACGGGTTGCTAACAGTCTCCATTTTACAGGTCCGAACCAATTGCCATTCGGAGTACTCGACTCGTCTATCCGCGATCTTCCTCAGTCAACAAAGCAGGTCACGTCATCAGTTGGGAGTCTAACTCGTTCACCGACATGATCAATCTGGAACGATATTAGGTAATATTGGAACATAACAATCTTTACCAGTAGCAATACAGTTTTAACAAATAGTTTTATTTTTTGTAAACTTTTGAAGTGTTAAATAATCTAAACGAACAAACCCTGCATTTCTCTGGCAATGGCCAAAGTTCTCAATAGACTTATAAATCCTATTTGCTATGGTATGTTTGAACGGTAAATTATAAAAAACTCAATTTCTATTTGTCTTTACTTTCACTCCCCATTTGATAAATTTTTTACAATTATTCTATGATAGATTGAATATAAAAGAGTAAAAATTAAGCATACATTAGTGAAAAATGAGTATAAAAGAGTGAAAAGTGAGTATAAAAGAATAAAATTGAGTACATAATTTCTTGATGTGATAGATACAATCTTATATATTCAAATTTTTAATTTTTATATTTAATTTTCTTTAAATAATACTCACAGAAATATTTTATCAATCCCAACAAATACTGTATATAAAGAAAATTTTGAATGAGAACTATATATAAAATTAAATTTGAGTTTAGAGAGTTTAAGAAAATTTTCCCTATTTTCGAACAAACACTCTTTTAATTGTTCTGCGTGCAAGTTCTCAGTAAACTTCGCCCCCACGGTTGCTATTTTGAAAGTCAAACACGAGAAAGTGTGTTCGACTCATTAAACTGCAATTTCACCCGAATCCAAATCTAACAATCAAAGCTTGCCGTTCGTATCGTTCTCCCGAATCGGTTGAAGTTCTTGCCCTTTTCTTCCCCAAATCCAGATCTCCCTTCGCCGTCCAATCCGTAAGACCATGGCTTCATCGCCTCCGGATTCGGAGATGTCCTTCTCCGACTTCCCGGAAGATGTCCAGATCAACATCCTCTCGTTCCTGTCCCCCTCCGAGGTCTCCGCCTTCGCCTGCACCTCCCGCCGCTTCGCCGCCCTCTGCGGCGTCTCCGACCCCGACGGCGCCCTCTGGCTAGCCATGTGCGAGCGCCGCTGGGGCTCATGCACCAGCCTCCGCTCCTGGTCCTCCTCTCCCGCCGCCTCCTTCTCCCGCCTCTACAGAGAGCTCGATCGATGGGAGAGCCTTATTGGTTTCTGGCGCAGGATTGGCCGTGGCGGGCCGCACCTCGTCTTCTTCGAATGGGGTCCGTCCTACATTGCTGGATCCCGGATCTTCCCCGCACCCGATGCCTGCGGCGAAGGATATGGCGTTCTCAAGTTGCCTTTCCTCTGGTTGGGCCTTCCCCGGTGCGGCGAAGCGATCAGTTTGCTCCACCCGGGCGGTTGCTCAGATTCGTCCGCGGATCTGTTGGGCACGGTTCCGGATTCCTCGGTCTCACCCTCGGGCTTCTCGGATCGCGACTTGGTTCCCGTAAGCGTTAGTTTCATGGGTTGCAACCATTTCGTTATGGAAGACGGTCACTACTGCGCTGATGGTAGGACAGAAGAGTCGACTGGGTTTCTGGAAGAGATCGAAGCGACGTCGCCTCCGGACAGGTTGATGTCAGAGATCTATAAGCACTTCGCTAATCGGACGAGTCCCAGTGGCGATAGGGCACTGAGAAGGCAGAGGAAGAAGGAAAGGGGGCGCTTTGGGAGGCCACATTATTTGGAGTCGGAGCATTTCGTGAAGATCAACAACTACTATCCCACTCCAGGCCGACCTTTGCAGGGCTTGTGGAAGGTGTTTCCTTCTTGTTCCTTCTCTCTGTGTGAAAGTTTTCATTTTTATTCGAGTCTGAGGCTATCATTCGTAGCTTGTTTGCAACAAAAAATTAGGCAAATAATGTTGGAATTATACTTTTAGGGAATACCTTTGCTTGGAATTACAATCTTGACGACTGAAAATTTGTGATTTCATCTAACCAGCAGTGATGTGATATTTAAGTTTCCTAGATTTTTTTTTTTGGCTGCATTACTATTTGCCTAAATCCAATTTAATTGCTTACTTCCTCAAGACAAATGCATTAGGCAACAACTCTGGTGCTAGCAATTAGAAGCATTGCCATTTATATTTCGAAGAGTTTACATCTCTTGTGGTATTAGAATTCTTTTCTTTAAAGAGATACTTCAAAATAAAATAGTTGCTTTCTTCTATTGTGATCAGTGTAAGCTTTCCTAAACAAAATTTCCTCCAGCAGGGAATCTCAGAGGACATGCTTCTTGAGTTTTACCTTGTCTCCTATGATGACATTGGTGGTATCACATGTCGGAGAGTGAGCGAAGCAGGGGAACAATTCTCTGGTTATTCTCCTGTCTTTTGGACTTCAAACACTACATTTCTTGAGCCTCCATTTCCTAAGGAGGAACAGGATCTGTATGGAAACCGTGAACACATACATCCCGTGGCTTCAAACCTGAGAAACATGGTGAGTGCAGTTGTCTCACGGATTCTCTGCATTAGCTCTTCTTATGACTTGGTAATTCCAAGCTTGTCAGCTTCTACGGGTGATTCTAGAAATGTGGAAGGTAGAGTATGGGAATATGATGATGGAACTTTTGGGTTTGGATTTCTTCGAAATAACTATGTTGTTGACTTGAAGCATATTGCTTTAAGTGGGTCTCTACTTGATACTGTAGAATATTTCTCCAACCATTCAAGTTTATAATCCATTTCTGAGTTACTTGTTTTATAAACTATGCCATAAGCTAAATATTTATAGTCCTGTGCCTCTCCGTATTAATGTTTTAATTTACACAGAGCTGCTGATTTAGCAACAATGCCTGTGCTGATCATAGTGAAAGAAAAGGATTATATCGTAAGTTAACTAGTACTTTTACTTTCTTAAACAACAACATTGGCAGACACAGAATTCAAGGCTCTGAATTTAGATACTCAACAATACGAATGGTTTAATAACTACAATTCGATTGAGCTCAGTTTTTTTTTTTGTGTTATTATTGCCATTGTGTTGTCTGTCTATGTATTTAATGCCATTCTACAGAACTCAGCTTGTCTTTTTTGTATTTCCTTTTTTTGGTTTTGTTGCTGTGTGTATGCGTGCAAGTTAGAGTTTTGATGAATTAGAATTCTAATCAAGTTCTAACGACCGCACCAAGGTCTAACTAATACTCACATAAGAATGTCTGATATAGAACACCTGTGAAAATGTGAGATTGAAACGAGTTACAAGAGGTCTTAGAATCAAAGCTTCTAATATTGTTATGCCCTTGCTTTGGTATATTTGAAGATTGTAGTTCTACCACAACAAACTGTTACTGTTCTGGCGCGTACATGTAGAGGGGAGATAAATCTTCAAGAGTAACTTTTGCCAATGTTAACCAGATATGCAGGACATGTTTTTTAAAAAAAGAGTTGGCCTGGAAGATCCGCTTTTTGAACATCAACTCTGCAGATGACTGGTGATATTGGTGAGGTAATTTCATATGTCCATATATAAATTAGAAATTTCGATTTAACTAATATGGTTTTCTTTTTGTCTAAACATATAATCCTACTGTGTGCATTTTAGAATATCCCATCTTGTGCTGATCTGAGTGATTGAAATTTCAAGTTCAACAGTAATTTCAAGTTCAACAGTAGCAGATAAACTTCCTGGCTCCTTGGATAACGGTGTTAATCTGTCTAGTGTGGTTCTCTGTGTAGGAGATAAATTTTAATCCAAGAAGCAACTCCAGAAAAACGATATTGCGAGGGGTGGTATATCCAACTGTATATCCAAGAAACCCCTGATTTATTGTTAGGGGTGGTATATCCAAGAAAGGAAAATGATAGGGAAAGTAAAAATGGGAGAGTAAATGGTTGAGTGAATGACGTGACACTTTGCATGCAGCGATGCCTCTCAGGGTATAGTTTGATTCGGGACGACGGTCAAAGACCGTTGATGGTGTCCAAGCGATAATCAGACATGTGTATGACTCAAGTGTCATGTCATTCACTCTATTATTTTTACTCTCCCTATTCTAGCTTTCCAAGAAACAACCTGATTTATTGCTAGGGGTTCCAACTGTATGGATTTTTTTTATAAAATACTTAATCGAATATTTTGTATAAAAAATATAATATAAATCAATATTCTATCAAAATTTGATATATTAAAGTTTTGATATATCAGATTTTTAATATGATATAAATTTCATTTTATTCATACTAAAATATGGGTGTCGATATAATATAGATATTAAATCTCATGTTAAAACGATATTGAAAAGTTAGATATGATTTAATATCATATTAAATTTTTTGATGTAATGTTAATATTAATATATTCGATTTATATTGATATGTATTGTAAGGTATATCCAAATTTTCGATATCTACTCCTAATTCTTGCATTGCACGAAAACAATTTTATTACTGCGGCATTACCAGCAAAACAAGCATGTCTAAATTTCATGGGCTAGGTATTTCCTTGAGCTCCAATTGTACTAGGGGATTAAAAGGAAACCGATCTATTAATTCGATCCGAATTTTCTTAAAAAATATTATATTTGAATTATAGGTTTTTGGATTCAGGTCATGTTAGGATTGATCCGAATTTATTTAAAAAATATTAGATTTGAATGGGAGGTTTTCGAATTCAGGTCAGGCTAGGATTAAAAGATTTTCGGATTATGTTGTCATTGAATTGGAGTTGGGTTGACCTGAATTCTTGATTTAATGGATTTTTTATAATTAGATCAAATTTTATTTTAAAAATTAAGATGATTTTATGTATATTAATATAAAGTTAGTATGATAATGATAAAATATTAAGATAAAAATAATAAAATTATAAAAAAATAATAAAAAATCTGTTTTAATTGGGTTTTTTTGGATTGGTTGGGCTATTCGGTTTCGATTTGGATATACAAATTTCGAATTGTGTTTGGGTTCATAGTGAGATTTTTTTTTTTAAATCTTTGATTCAATTTGATCCGAACCCAATCTTTGATTCAATTTTTTTTATAACCTTGATTTCAATGAATTAATTTCAGGCACATTTTAGGTCCGAAATCAAATTTAATCGATTTTTAATAATTTTTTCTATAATATATAATCTATCTTAATTTTTACAACTAAATTTTATTTTAATTTCTATTTTATATATTTCTAATATATACAATTCTACAAACTCTATTTCTTTTTTTACAAAAGAAATAGAATTTGTACAATTCTACAATTCTATAAACTCTTTATATATTTTCTTTATCTTTCTCTCTTTTATGTTTATTATTTTATTATTTACTAGTATTATATAATAAAACCACGCCACTCATTCGGCTTTGCGTCTGACTCACTATTACTTGGATTCTCAATATTTGAAAGTAAAGGCAGCCACGCTCGATACATAGTAAGCAAAGGAGGAAATTTACATTCAGAAAGAAGGTGCACTAGAAAATCGGGGGCTCGGCGCCCCCCTCATTGAAAGAAAAAGAAAACGAGAGGTCCGACCCTCACTTGAAAGGTTGTTTTGTTATGTCTGGTAGGTCTTTGGACATATCTTGAAGCCGAACGACTGTGGGGGGCATGTCGGGGGTAGGAACCCGCCCCGTTTGAGTTGCCGGGGGATGCTAATTCCTTGATGCATCACTACAGCCCAAAGTTGCCGGGAGATCTCATCCGTATGGGCCTTGGAATTGATACACTCAAGCCTATAGGCCTTCAACCGATCAGCTTCTGCCTCCTTGTAGCAACGAAGCTCCGCTAGCTCGGCCCGAGTCGCGTCCCAGGACGCTTGGCGCATGCGCAGCTCTTCCAACTCCGCCTGAGCCGCATCCCAGGACACTTGGCGTCCACGCAAATCTTGCAGTTGGTCCCGCAACGAACCAACTTCTTGATCCTTAGCCGCTAGTTGCGCCCGCAAAGGTGGAACAACTTCACTTGCCCAACGGAGCTCGGCCTTGGTCTACAAAAGGTCCGCTTGCAGTTCCTCCTTGCGCCTGCGATCACGGAGCTGCGCTTGATCGGCCTGGGCAACTCGGTGTTGCGCCTGAACCGCCTCGGCGTCAGCCGAGACAATCTGTACTTTGGCGGTCTCCAGCTCCTCCTGAGCTTAGCTCAGTAAGTCCTGAAGGATGATAACTTCTGCCCCAAGCTGTTTAGAGAGTCATCATCAGAAGCTAGCTGGGTATACCGGAGTCAGGCTTCAAGATCCTCCACATGCCGTTCGGCATGATACCAGGCCTTGGCGTGGCTCAGCATGGATATGCACATGTTGAACCCTTAAGCCCAAGACTGCAAAAAGAAAAAAAGGATCCGGTAACATCTTAACCGAGGAAAGTGCAAGGCACTCAACAACCCGTAAGCATATACCTATGTGGTCGTAGCCATGAAATCGTCCACCCAGACGCTCGGTCCACCCAAGCCACCCGCTTGCAAACCAAACCGGTCGGCTACCGTACCATACAGCCGTACATCTTGCAACCGTATGGGGGTTGTGTCGCTCGGCACCGTCATGCTCATGAGCAAGTCAGATAGCGAGGGTGACAGCAAATGCATCAAGCTTTTGTTCGCAGGCTCCCCCGACCGGGTCGGGGAAGCCTCCCCTGAAGGGGCAACAGCTGACTCCACCAGGGGCATTGAAGGAGAAGAAGGCGGCAGGCAGGGGAGTCGATCATCGGTGCCTTGCCCTTTTGCCTCTTGATGGGCCGACTAGAAGAAGCTTCTGCGGGGTTGACCGAGACGGGCACAGACCCATCATCATGTGGGCGCTTCAGCAGACAACTCAGAGTTCGAGTGTCCTCTGGGTTGGATTGGGAGACTGCCTCATCCTTAGGCGCGAAGGCAACACGATGAGAGGCGGGTGACTTAGAGCCAGAGAGAGTCGCCTCCTGCTCTGCCAGCTGCTCCGCACGCAGTTCTTGTTCAGCTCGTTGTTCGGCTGCACGCGCCTCTCGTTCTTTCATCAGCCACAAGATACGCGCCTCCATCTCCAGTGACTCCAGTCCATAGCCCTCCTCGGGGGTAGCCGGATACATCATCTTCGCTACCAGGCAAACCATGGTCAAGTAGCAGTAAAGGGACGAAAAAGAGGAAAAGAATGCTTACCGAGAGAGGCAGGCCGAAGAAACGGTGCAGGATTGAGTCCAAACGCAGACAGAATGTTCTCACACAGTAACGACACGATGAAGAAGTGCCGACCCCCGAGCACGGAGAGGGTCATCTCGAATAGAGGGAATTTTTGGGGATCCGTATGGCGAGGAGGCAGCCGAGAGATGTTTAGCAGAAAGCCAACCAGCCAGGTCGGGGGCACGATAGGACGAATGTAAAAATACCTTTCCTTCCAACCCTTGCTGGAAGATGGAAGTGAGGACAAGAAGGCAGTACCATGAAGGGCTTGGAAGTAGAACTCGCCCAACTCTTGCCTTTTCAGACAAAAGAAATAGTAAAAGATATCGGCTCGAAGGGGAATCCGATACAGTTGGAAGATAATAGCCGACCCACAGAGGAGGCGGATGGAATTAGGGGTTAACTAGGATAAATTAAGGCGGAGGTAATGATAAACCAAGGCGATAAAGGGGTGGATTAGAAAGCGCAGTCCTGCCTACAGTTGATCTCGAGAAAGGGTAATGTAGTGCGCTGGAGGTTTCGCGAGTTGGTCGGAGGAAGCAGACAGCAAGATATGATGATCGGATGGAATGTGGAACTCCGCCCTAATCCTATCGAGGTCGCAATGTTCAAGGACTGACCTTGTGGTGACATACCAAGGATCCGAGTCGCGAGATGAAGAAGCCATGCGAAGCAAAAGAAGGAAGGAAACCTAGCCAGCAAAGAGATTGTCGGAGCAGAAAGATGGGACCGGAGGTTCCGCCGCAGCCCTAGCCGGATACAGAAGTGCAGCACGCCGGTGTAAGAAGTGAAGGGGCAGCGGTAAAAGTAAAACCTACTTATACGGCTTCCGGGGCTATAAGGACTGCCCGATGGTGAGCCACAGAAGAAGCGGCGGTTGAAGATAATCGTTCGATCAGGCCCCGAGGGGCTTGAGAAACAAGGCATCTTACACACAACTTCATCATTCGCCGGGTGGACGACACATGCATCGTCGTCCGGAGAAGCAATGGGGAAAAGACACGTGGACACTCACCAACCACGAGCATTAATGCATAAGATTACAATCTGCTCAGATATTCTGGGCAGCAGAAGGCGAAAAGACAGATGATGTGGCACGTCTGGCCGACCCGGATACCTGCGCGCCGAAAGATCCACTGAGGGCCTCAAGAAGGGACCAAGCCATCCGGGAGCACCAGGCTTGCTCCAACAGACGATAGTCCAGTCAGTCGGACTCAGCGCCTCCTTCGACTAGACTCAAGAGGGATGCTTATTATCCCAGCCTTGCCTACAGGTAAGCCAGCCCGTTCAGCCAGCCAGCCTGGCACCACGAAGGCCCCTCAGATGGTTCGGCAGAGACGTCACCCGGGGGCCCTCAAGCTCGGAAGACCCCAGGACATTATTATTCGACCAGCAACGGGCAGGGTCGATCAGGCCGATCCCCAGCCTCTCCTGATCCGACCACCTCGACCCGTTCCCCCGACCTAGATCTAGGTCGTGCGCTCCAGCCGGATGCGTGGCGACCCACGCTCCCATCACACCACCTGAATCGGATACTTGACAGAGTCAGCTTGGCATGTCCCGGTAAACCCCCGACTCAGGGCATACTCTGCGTCTCAACACTCCCAGTCGGACGCGTGGCTGCCCACGCTCCCTGACCAATACCCGACCCGGTCCTTGACACCCGGACTCGCCGGTTGGCGCTCAGGGTCCGGACTACTCCGTCCCTAGGCCCGCTATATCATCATAACCAGGGTATGACCCTGACGTCGGGGTCTTGCGGCCAGTCCGCCAATCCAGTACTATCGTACTGCCTGAGCACCCCGCGCCCTATCGCGTAGCTCCTTAATACTCTCATACGGGCTGACAAATATCACACCCTTGTCTCGTCAATCACAGACAAGGGTTGTCAGTCCCCCCCCCCGACTATATAAACACTGCACTCCCCCTACCGCAGGGATACGCGCGCGCACTCCCCCATCTAATATTGTATTTCAATTCAGCTCCCATATACTTCCTGCGGATACTGACTTGACCGTCGGAGTGCCTGACCGGGGAAGCCCCCGGCGGGTTTACTGACAGTCTCTGTTTCGCAGAGCTAAGCCGGAGCGGCGCCAGGTCGTGGCCACCTCCTCAGCCGCTCGTGCCACGGGAGAAGCCATCCTGGCCCTGGGGATCGCCACCTCGCTTCGCGATAGGATCATGAGGTGTTGGATATTTGAGTCTTAAATGATTAAATATGATTTTATAAAAAAATTAGGATGCTATCAATCGATGATGATTTAATTTCAAAAATGAAATATACGTTTTGCGTAAATAAATCTAGACTATTAATTTGCTCAAAATTGATTACGGATAAATGAGAAATTAATTATTTAATGTTAGCCCAAAATTAGCATAGAAGAAAGTAGATAAGGAATAATTACACATCTATAAATTTCAAGGGTATTTGCTTCCTTATATGTGTTATTATATTAATGAAGTTAAAAAAGAAAAATACAGGTGTTCTCTTCTTACAGGCGAGCAGATGCTCGCACTTGCAAGCCTGCCACCCGCTACGTGTGCAGTGACCATTTTGTTGACGCACTTTGCACTTCGTGCATACGCATTGAGAAGTTTAAATTTATGCTCCGGTGAAGTGTCACGATTTGACCCTTGTTGATGAAACTTAATCTGAAAAGTCAGATCGAATCTGACGATTGAGATTAAAGGGGAATTTGAAGGGTTACAACCATCCAGATTCTGGCGGCTGAGATCAAAGGGCTATCAGAAGGGTTACAATCTTCCGATCAAACGACCCAGATCAATCCTAAACCAAATGTCACAATCACTCACCAAAAAGTACCTCACCTCTTCCCTTATATAAATAGAATCTCCTGGATGCTGGAATCATTTATTCAATCATTCAAAGTTCAAAAAGCATACATCTCATCTTCTATATCCAGAGTCCAAAAGGTACGAGAAGATTTGCTGGTCTCGAAATTTGACGTGCTACGATTTTAAGGCATCGTCGTTGTATATTGGGAAACAAATTGTTACTATTCGTGAGCACATGTAGCGAAGCAATATCGTTTTACAAAGATAGTGTCGATCACTAGCTTCGATGATATTATATCAGTTTGCATCCTCCCCAACAGCAACCCAGCCAACTCACAGGAGGTGGAGCGATGGTGCGGCGAGAAGGACCGCCAAGGCGGAGCGCCAGGGAGAGGTCGGGTCTGGCGAGCCGGAAAGTGGTATGACTAGCTCAAAGCAATTGGAAAAGAAGGGAGCGGTGCCAAGAAACTTCTGTCAGTATGCTCGCTCTGCCTGCGGGACAGGCATAGGTCTGCGCTTACTGACTTCATTCATAGGGGTTTTCTTCCATTGTGGCTAGTTGTACTCGAAGGGGACACCTATGCGTGTTCGTACTAAGCTAGCCACTCCGCTGTCGCTACTACGGGACTACCGATCGGCTCGTCGGGCAAGTATTCCGGGGCGATGGTTTTACTCGGTCTGGCACAGACTCTCCCATTATCTTGAGTATTACCGTCCAATTGGCTGATCGAGCCGTATGCGACCGACTGTATGATCCACATTTCCTTTGACTGACATGAGATCCCTGGGAGGCTGACCGCCCCGCTAATTAGCCAACCTCCTATTGGGAAAAACCTTAGTTACTCTATCAGATCTAGTTTCCCGGGGCTGACCCGACCGACCCTAGGCTGATTTGTCCAATTCCTCCACAATCCAGACCTATTCGACCGATCAATTGTCCGATCTGATGTTACTTTAGAATGCATACTCGGTCAGTCAAATGACGATTACCTGTATCTCGCTGGTCGACCTATTTGTCATTGATCGGGCAAGTATTATTCAAACGCTCAGGCTAACCGCTCGGGTAGATTGATTACTAGCCGGCTTACCGAGCTAGATTGACTCTGAGTCGACCGAAAGGTGAGTCGACCGAAAGGCGATAGTCGTCTCAAGGTGGCCGATCGGATCGCTAGGCTAGTCGGTGCTCATATACCCTAGCCAATTTGATCATGGGTCTCGAGTGTCCCTGGCAGCCGCGACTAAATGAGCGGTCCACCCTGGACTCATTCTCCTACCGGATCAAATCACATAGAGAAACATAATTAGCGTGATTTTGACAAGAAATATTATATGTATTGAGTGTTGTCGTCGAATACAAAATTTGAAATGGAAAAATTGAATGATAAAATAAACTTATTTTTAAGATAACAATTTGATCAATTGTATTTACCATTATATAAATTTCATAGACAGCCATGATAAAGAACATATCATAAACATTAGTGTACCTACGGGTTGGATCGGATAATAAGGTGCCTTGTTATTTATATAGAGGTCTCAGATTCAAAAATTATCAATTATGTAGATAAAAATTATAATTTATCTCTTCCATATTTAGCGTTTTATCTTTCTTACGTAACATAAACATTAGCTAAAAGAACCCTTTCCCTACTCTGTTTAACAAAAACATGCCATCACAACCATCAACGCCGGACGGCCTCCTACTAGAGAATAGTCGATGAACCGAGGCTGCGGCCCTCCCTCAGCCTTGCGTGCTTCTCCTTTGCACCCTACGCCCAACCCTTCATTCTGCGCCACCGCGCTTCCGCCGACACGGTTGCCCCTGGACTGCCCAAAGCAGAGTTCGACGCTAGCCCGCCTATGCCTTCACCTTCCCGCTCGACACCGTGCTTCTCCTTTACGTATCGTATTTCTTAGTTTCTAAATTTTTAGGGTGGCAGCCTCCGTTGAGCGTCGCGCGAAACCACAGCAAAGCCACAGAAGCACCAGAGCTGCAGGAATGGCTGTCGGGTAGGATTTCTTTCTCTTTTTTTTTCAACATTAGCTTTGACACTTTTTTGGACATTTTTCTTTCAGTAAAAACAAGAGGATCTCAAAGGGGAAGAAGGGAGGAAAGAAGAAGACGTAATTTTAACTTCATTTCTCTCGTTCTTCTTTCTTTATTTATTTTGGTCTAGGTCGGATGCAATCCGTGTTAAAGTGTTTTTTTTTCCTTTCCATTTTTTGTTGATATGGACAATATGGTCGATTGATTGGTTTCAGGGTAGATCCTTTCGCTAAGAAGGACTGGTATGATATCAAAGCGCCTTCAGTATTCAGCGTCAGGAACGTTGGGAAAACACTTGTATCGAGGACGCAGGAAACCAAGGTCTGTTACCCTGAAAGAATGCTCTGCGATCTTCCAGTTGGATAATTTTCAATCCCGTGACCTGATATTAGCTTACTTCAGTTTTCACGTAGGTTTATCTTTATTAGCGTCATTGCGTGTTGTTGCTGAAGTGGCAGTGCTGCATTGAGAAAAACTTTCTTCAGGTCGAGGTTAGATCATGTCAGTTATCAGTTTTTAAGCCACCATCAAAGCAATTTAGTTGTAATTTTACAAACTTGCTTATTGCAATCTAAAATCAAAATAATCCAAATCTAGAATCACTTGCAGTGCAAGATGAGGATAACAAAAGGCTTTTGTGCCCTATTCTAGCCCATGCTTGATTGTCCGGCTCATCTTCCATAATCCCCATTAGGCAGTATGGAGAAGATAATCATGCCCCTATTTTGTTCTAGTGATAGTGAAAGGGTGAATTGCCGCCATAGAGCACCCTTTTTACATTCCTAAATACTGGCTTCTTAGGGCTCTAAGTAAGGTTTGACCATTCTGATGCTGAGATTCTGAATGGAAACGAGTACAGCTACTGTTCTATGTACGCCACAGTTAAGTTACTTCATGGTTATTTTGTTTCTTGATTCACATTGGCATATTTTAATCTTTTTATTTCAATTTCCCATTTCACATAGGTTAGTTATGTTAATTGCTTTAATAGAAAGTTTATATAGTCTGTATAAAAGTCAAAATGACTATAATCTAAATGGTTAGTTGTATTTATCCAGTTGATAGCTTGACTTGGTTCATCGAGAATTATCACCACTAGAATTTCGACTCCTTTCTGGTTTTACACTTTTTCCCCCCAAACATCCTTCGTTGTTATCCATGCCTATTGTGTAAAGTTTAGTTTTAGGCAATTTACTAAAGGGCGTACCTAAGAATTAGAAATTACCAATTCACGTATCATGGTTTTTATTTTACCAAAGGGCGCAGCCCTTTGAGTGAACTTCTTAATATACCCCTCCCGCCACAAAATATCTTTTGCTTTTCACATTTTCGAGACATCTGAACCACTTTAGCAGTAAAATAATATTCTGTGGTTCGGATGGCCAGGTAGTCGAAATTTTGTCAGCCTATATATATATATTACTACCTTGCATAAGTCGAATCATCACGAGAGTTCGTATACATTTCGACCTTGCACAACTCAATTCATCACCAAGGCAGCTGAGGAAGATAGGTGTTGAAGGAGAAAAAGCAAGCAACAGATTGGTAACAAATACAAATAGTAATGTACGTATGATTGTCAACTTTGATTTGGTATCAGACTTAGTTTTATACTTATCAACTCTTTCTATAATTTTTATGTTTGGAGGAGTCTAAGATGATATGCATTACATAATAAGAGTTCTCTGAAATTTGTTAAACTTAAGATAACTTAATGCTTGAATTCGACCTAGGGGTGATATCTTACCATATCAGGCCCTAGGAGGGCGTGAAATTAAAGGATTTGAGTCCCTGGGAGTGCATGATATCATTAGATTTCATGCCCTAAGAGGGACTGAAATATGTTGTTTTCAGGCACTGGGATAAAAGGAATTCAGGTCCTCCCAGGGCCTGAATTGAAAAGATTTCAGGCCCTCCCAGGGGCTGATATCATTTTATTTGAGGGTCTGGGAGGGCCTGAATCAATAGATTTCAGGCCCTCCAAGGGCCTGAAATATAATGATTTCAGGCCCTGTGAGGGCCTGAAATCAAAAGATTTAAGGCCCTCGTAGGGCCCTCACAGGGCCTGAAATATAATGATTTCAGGCCCTCAGGCCCTCAGGCCCTCCTAGGGCCTTGATTATGATTTTCAAAGTTTGCAAAATATAATTGTAATTTATTTTTCAGGGATGATAATGTTGTTCACGAAATTCTATCCGAGATATAGAATACTCTTGATGATAATGCTGTCACGAGGAATTATTCAGAAATTACAAGGAATTTGACAATTGATCTAAATGAAGAAGCAACTAATCTAGAAGATGAGGGTTTGAATTCTTCTACAAAAGTTATTGAATTTTTTGAGCCAACCTGGAGTGGGAAGCAAGGAATTGAAATCCGGAATGCAGATGAATTAGAACCCAGTATAAGTGTACTAGAATTCCAAGCCGATGATATGCAGATTAAGTAATATGAATTCCCCCTAAATCAGTACAGTGACTTAGAGGAGGAGTTTCCATTAGCTGAAGATCCTTATATTTTGAATTCTCGATTGTTTGCTGGGCCAATTGGAGAGGTAGAGGCAAGAGATGAGCATGAACTTTTTGTGGGCAGATATTTCCATCTAGAGAAGAATTCAAGAATGTACTTGTCAAACATGCCATGGTTAAGCATATGAGATATAACCCAGTTGACACCCGAAAAATAGAGTTAAAGCAGTGTGCTTCAACCAACCATGTACATGGAGAGTAGTAGCAAGGGGGGAAGTAGAGTTCAGTGTTACAAAATATATAAAGGAACACCAATGTGGAACTGTTAGGGAAAGTGCTGATCATCATGCATATTTTTCATCATTTGTTGCTTCTGTTGTTCAAGAGCAATTTCTTTATAATGAACAATACAAACCAAGTATAATTATATCAGATATTAAAGTTAGATTTAGAGTGACCATATCATACAGAAAAGAATACAAGTTAGGGAGAAAACATTGAAAAATGTTGTTGGAGATTATGATGAGGTTTACAGAGATCTTCCACAATATCTGCGTGAGCTAAGAGCTAGAGATCCTGAAACGTATGTGGCACTATGCAGGAATGGTGGCAATCAATTCCAGCGGTGTTTTTGGGCTTTTGGTGCTTGCCGAAGTGTGTTCAGGTCTTATTTCCGTAGAATTATCGAAATTGATGCCACCAACCTAAGAGGAAAGTATCCGGGAGTAATGTTGATTGCAACGACGATTGATGGTAATAACAATGTTCTCCCAGTTGCCTTCACAATAGCTGAAGTTGAATGTGGGTCTGCATAGGAGTGGTTTTTGGAGCATACAAAGAGGTTCTTTGCTGTTGATGATCACTCAATGACCACAGTATCAGATAGACATCGGGGCATTATATCAGCAGTTAGAAAAGTCTACACAAACGCGCATCATGCCTTTTGTTGCCACCACATGTGTTGTAATATGGTAACTGTTGGTGCAATCTTGGTTAGGTCAGGGTTGACCTAGTTTGACAAAAGCTCAGGTGAGCTTGAGTCTGGCAAGCTCGGGTGAGCTTGAGGTCGTATGTTTCGATGTTTGACAATGATGTTTGAATGTGAAAATGTTTGAATGTCGTAGGAAGTCAAGTGAGTCAAGGTTGACTGGAGGCTTGACGGGAAAAGACCTAGTGGGACTAGGCACACCTAGTGGGACTAGGTGAAGTCCAGATAGATCGGGGAGATCGTACGCTGGCATGGGAAAAGACCTAGTGGGACTAGGCACACCTAGTGGGACTAGGTGAAGTCCAGGTAGATCGGGGAGATCATACGTTGGCATGGGAGAAGACCTAGTGGGACTAGGTGAAGTCCAGATGGATCGGGGAGATCGTACGCTGGCACGGGAAAAGACCTAGTGGGACTAGGTGAAGTCCAGGTGGATCAGGGAGATCGTATACTGGCAAGGTGGAAGTCTACCGAGAGACTAGACCTAACTCGAGGGTTAGGCGAATCTGGTTGGGAACCAGGTTAAGTCCGAGCTGGGAGCTAGGCTGTAGAAATCCAGGTTGGTCAACGGGGTTGACTGGACACTTGGTAGGGGATCCTAGACTTGTGGAAACAAGTTAGGTTGGACTCAATCGATTGGGTAATCGATTGGGTGAATCGATCGATTGGGGAAGTTTATGCGAGAGGACAGAAGGTGGCTGAATCGATTGGGTAATCGATTCAGCCTTCCTTAATCGATTGGTCAATCGATTAAGGTGTCTCTTGATCGATTGGGGCAATCGATCACGGAGGTTTGCGCGAGAGAACAGAGAAGCTCTGAATCGATTGGGTAATCGATTCAGGGCACTGGTAATCGATTGGCTAATCGATTACGGTTCGAAAACTAGCCGTTGAACGGCTAAATCCTACGTGGTAATCGATTGGGTAATCGATTACCAAACCCTAGGCGTCGGGTATAAGTGTTTTCGCGCAGGTTTGGAGCTACAGTTCTTCTCCTCTTCTTCTCCAACGTTATTGTCATTTCAAGGGAAGCTTTGGAGGACATTGCTGCTGCATTTCCAAGGTTCTAGAGGCAATCACAAGCTTGAAGATAGCAAGGAAAGCAAAGAGAGTTTATTCATTGTAAATCTTGTAAGATTTCTTTTTGTATTTGCTTAGATCCTTGTTGTATCTTGTTGTAAGCTTGTAAGAGGTTTCTCCACCTCAAGAAGGAGACTTTCATAGTGTATGAGAGTGTGAGGAGAGTGGATCCTTGGATTAGTCACCCGACCGGGGTGGATACCAAGTAAATCCTTGTGTTAGCGATTGCTTGAAGTCTTCCGCCGCGACAAATCATCTACAAGCGAATCGAAGCTAATCACCCCCCCTCTAGCTCGCCAATCGGTCCCAACAGTAACTGATACTGGAAGTAGAGCTGCTGTAGGTGTGTTTTGGGCAGCAGCACGAACCAACACAACACTCCAATATGATATGATATTGCAGACAATGCTTGAAAAACATCCAGTTGCCCATAAGTGGCTTCAGATCATTGACCCTAAAACATGGACAAATGCACACTTTACTGGGAGAAGGTACAGAATGCTTACCACGAATTATGTGGAAAGCTTAAATGTTTTGTTCAAGTCTACACGTGAGCTTCCCATGAACAGGTTAATTGATAATACAAGAAGAAAAGTTGCTTAATAATTCTATAATCGTAGAGAGGAAGTCTCCAAATGACATGTTGCTTTGACACCTTATGCTACAAAAGAAATGGATTCAAGGAGAGAGAAAGCAAGAGCTTATAAGGTTCACCCTTACTCTCAATCAGAAATGGAAGCAGAACCATGGGGCACTTCATACATTGTTGATTTGAAAAAAAAAAGTTTTGTCATTGTGGGAAGTTTCAAATATCAGGACTTCCTTGCTCACATGCTATTACCGTAATCATTCACAGGAACATGGATACACTCCCATATTGCGAACATGATTTTTATTCTGAAACTTGGAAGTGAGTTTACATGGATCGTATTTTCCCTTATAAAAACATGCAGTTTTGGCCTACTGGAGTAAACGACATTACAGTTCTATGTCCCCGTAGCCTTGTGCAACTTGGTAGGCGAAAGAAGTCAGATTGAGTCCAGACACAATGGCAAGGTGAAACTAAAATGCAGCCGGTGCAAATAACTTGGTCATAATAAAAGGACATGTAGAATGCCGCCAACCCCAAGGTCTTGAGTTAATTGGTATATGTAGTGACCTAATATTCTGATTGAAGTGTATATTTTGTATGGAGGAGAACTGAATGTATATAATTTGTATATTGTACAGCCATAATATTGTCAAAAAACTAGTTATTGTTAATGTTGTGACTTGAAGGAGTATTTCAATATTATAATACATTTCTTCTTGTGTAATTTTATGTAAGTAGAAAAGATAAGTTGTGAAGTCCTTTGATTTTTAAACTCACAATAATATTAGTTCAGGTCTTGAAGTCCTGAAGTCCTATGGTTTGTCAATATTTGTCATTTGAGGCCCTCTGTTTGTTTGCTTTGTTGATTCATTGTTCTGTGCCAACTGATAGTGTATTAACACGTAATTGATAATCATTAGGATAATGTTTGGAGATCAAAAATACCATCTCCTAGCTAAACTCTAACTACTGGTAGTGAGTTTTCAGAAATGAAAATATCATAGGTCCATGATACAAACCTCATGCTGTGCCAAATTCTTAAAATATGAGGTAATGATGTGCATGTATTTAAATTGTGGTATGCAAAGTCTATTTATGTACTTTCCTTCTTGTTTCATATTAAAAAATTTTTGACAACATGTATATTTATATAAATTGATTGCAAATAATTTTATTAAATAATTTGCAATCTGAAATGAGATTAATGTTTCAGACCCTGCGTGTGCCTGAGCATTATTGTTTCAGGCCCAGCGTGGGCCTGAAATGAGATTATTTCAGGCCCACGCTGGGCCTGAAATAATACCATTTCAGGCCCAGCGTTGGCCTGAAATAATCTTAATTCAGGCTCAGCGTGGGCCTGAGATTATCTCATTTCAGGCCCAGCGTGGGCCTGAATTCAAATAAGGGTAGAGGATAATTAAGGTTCAATATTAATGTTTGTATCGACAAGACGACAGATTATAGATTAGAGATTACACAAAAACAAGGATCGAAAGCAATGCTCCATTGATTTCAAAAGGATTACATACATTATAACTACAAATATATAATTTTTTGTCATACACTTGCATTATACAACTGAATCATTTTGTTTCAGGCCCTGAGTGAGTTTCCTTAAATGCTTTTGTTTCAGGCCCACCGTGGTCCTAAATTCAAATGATTCCAGCAAAGCAAGGTTCAATATTATTGATAGGTTCGACAACAATTACAGATTATAGATTATATATGAGACAAAATCAAGGATCGAAAGTAATGTTTCATTGATTTGAAAAGAATTACATAGATTGTATAATTACAAATATATAATGTTTGTCATCACACTTACATAATCATAGTATCAACAAAAACAATATTTACAGTTTTAGCTTCCAGAACTTGTCTCATTATTTTATATCCCACCTAAAATCGATAATTTTTCTTTGCTTTAGGCTAAAATCTGTAGATCTTTGAAAGAACAGACTTTCAGCATACCGCATAATAAAAAAAACACAATCCAACCTGAAAACCCAATATTCAAATTGTTGTCATCTTATAAATCCAACCATCAAATCAATTGTTATTTTTAACAAAAAAAAACATCATCTTACGATCTGCTTTGGGTGGGTCCTTCTACAACAATTTTATTAAACTCTGTCCCAGCTATGGAATGCAATCCTTTATTCCATATCTTGTAATATGACCAGTTCAAATTTTTGAAAAACGCCACCTACACAGATGTTACATTAGTAACAATGATATTGGATTAGTAAAGGTATATATATATGAAATAGAAAACTTACAGTTTTTTTAAATTTGACAGTGTTCCCTTCTGTGGCGCCGAGAGAATTATAATGATGGATACTACCTTGCTCGAGGTCAATAATCATTAGATGCCAATGATCATCTGCATTATTTAGAGGACAGATGATATGTCTAATTGACTTATCCGTATCAGTTTGTTCAAATGCCTGAGCGTGAATCACCTCAAAAAGTTTCTATGTTTATTAAAAAGGAAGTGTCAGTGGACTAAATCATAGAAAAAAACAACAAAACTATTGCATAATTGACTTACATCAAACCCCACCTCACAAAATATGGAGGGGTGGTATGGTGAGTTGGACGCTTTTGCTTTATTTACAAGAATTGTCTAGTATGTATTTATGCAATCCCCGGTGGTGTAGTCATTCCAATCAAATATTGTAAAAAATGATTGCATATCTAATGAAAAGGTCTCATTGGACCATACTAGGTTCAACTCATACCTATAAGAAAATAAGATAAGCAACTTAATAACAATGTGAATGATTAAAATTTTTTAATGAATGTCAATAATCATCATTGTTTTACAAAATTTTTTCAAACGCAATAACAACTAACTCACTTTAATTTACTAAGCTTTAATAATGTTTCAGCAATCTCTGCATCTTTATTCTTCTTAAAAAATGCCCTGGAATTCTTCAAGATTTTGCTTTTCACCTTTTGAAATTCTTTTGCTCTAGCTTTTTGGTGTTCGGATATGTTTGTTTGGGTGGAAGTCGCAGATTTTGTTGTTTGCGTTGTAGTATCTGAGATTGATGGGGCAGGAGGCTTGCCATCTTCATCCTCATCCTTATCCTGAACAACTTGTTTGCCCTTGCCTTTCCCCTTATAGTCTGGTCTGACTTGAGTTATTTTCCTTTTTTTGCCAAGTGGCTCACATTCATCTGACCCTTTGCTTTCCAATTGTTTATGCAGCTTCATGATGCTTTGGTTAGCCTGAAGTATGATCGTCTCTCTTACCGCTACCCTTTTTTGATTTTGCTCATCTTGTTCTTTAAGCTGCGAATCTTTGTCAACAATTATTTTATCTTTTTCAAAAATGATTTCATCTTTTTATTTAAGCCGGGACTCCTCCGCAATTATTGTTTCTTTCTGAGCAATAATTTGATCCTTGCCACTGATGGATGTTGCCGTCTCACTTTTGCCTTCCTCCAAACTTTTAAGTGTTATAGTTAATTGTTGCTGTAAGGTCTCAATTTGTTCTTGTTTTTCTATACATAGATTGCAAGCTTCCATTTGTAAGGCCTGTAGCCTTGTGCTGCCTGGCTTCCTTCTGGTGCCTGTTGTAATACCTGACAGTGTACCTCAAGTGGTTGAGTCGGAGGAGAGTAGTCAGGTACCAAATCATGCTTTATATCAAACGGAATTAAATCAACAATAATTAAATTTGTGGTCACAGGGTCTATCATCCTCTTGATACTCTCAACATGGGCTTTAGGCCAAGTCTATCGAAGTATTCTTGGCAATCTATGAGGATGTTCAGGAGCAGCAATACTAATATGTTCAGTAACCCATACCTGCAACATGATTATAATCAGTAAATAATATCCATCATCAAATAATATGAGCAGGTACATATACTCTAACTTACAGTCAAAATATTTGGAAATCCCTTGAGCAAGGGAGCCTTGGCCGGTTGGGTTGAATCACCTACATGTGGTCTATGCCTCAATGTCACCTCGTTTCCAATGGCTTCCAACTAAGGAGCCATGAAATTGTACACGACATTGCACCAATTATAATTTGGTAGATTGTCAAAATCATCTACACAATCAATTAGTGACAGAGCAGGAATGACAAGTATGCTGCTAGTATCACAAAATAGAACTGTATAAAAAAATAGAGTATATACAACTGACAGTATAGCTTGTCATTGGATGTAGACTTTATTAGCAGTTTCTTCAAATGCCGTGCAGAACAACTGGAATCTTGAAAATACTCCTTGTACAGTGGGCTGGAGGTCTCATTCAAATCAAGTTGGACTATCTCTCCATGGTCAGGTAACCCTAGAATAAGTGATATATCAACCTTTATGAAATTGAGTTTTTTCCCATGGAATACAAAGCTCTGTTCTTCTTCATCCCAATTATCAAATATATTCTGAACCTGGGGTCTTACACAAGAACTAGTGGGGAGGTCGAGGACCCAAGAAAAGGGTGTTTCGCGAAGCAACTATTCTTGTGCTAGTGTGGGTGGAACAGATTCAATAAAATTTTTAAAATCACAAAGGCTACTTTTCCAGTTCATTCGTTTACTTCGGCCTCTGTTGGCAAAACTTGTATACTCGGTAGACAATTTGATTTTTCGTTGTGTCAGCTGTTTTTCCCCATGAATTTCTCCAGGGACTTGCTGTTTCTTCGATTTGGCAGGAGCAGCTTTCTTTGAAAATGATCTTTTTGGAGCCATCCCGAACTTAGCAACTATCAAACAAAAAATTATTACACACAAACAACAAATGACACTTAGAATTCGTTCATAAAAGGGACTCCTCATAATATGTCTTTTACTGAATACTATCGCTAACCCTAGGTGAAAAGCAAGAACTGAAATGACAAACTACAATTTAGGGTACGTATGATTCGACTAGTCCGCTGACGAGGATGTCGCCGACAACTAATCCAATGAAGACAAGCACGGTACCTTCAAATCGCAACAACTAATCCAATTTAGGTTCCCAGTGAGATATTCAGGCCCACTGTGGGCCTGAATAACTCTTATTTCTGGCCCACTCAGTTTTAATGCGTCCCTGGGAACCTAATGCTAAGCAATCGTCTTCTAACTCCTCAGTTGTTGCGATTTGAAGGTACCGTACTTGTCTTCATTGGATTAGTTGTCGGCGACATCCTCGTCAGCGGACTAGTCGAATTGTGCGTGCCCTAAATTGTAGTTTGTGATTTCAGTTCTTGCTTTTCACCTAGGGTTAACGATAGTATTCAGTAAAAGTCCGATTATGAGGAGTCCCTTTTATGAACGAATTCTAAGTGTCATTTGTTGTTTGTGTGCAATAATTTTTTGTTTGATAGTTGCTAAGTTCGGGATGACTCCAAAAAGATCATTTTCAAAGAAAGCTGCTCCTACCAAATCGAAGAAACAACAAGTCCCTGGGGAAGTCATGGGAAAAAACAGCTGACACAACGAAAAATCAAATTGCCTACCGAGTATACAAGTTTTGCCAATAGAGGTCGAAGTAAACGAATGAATTGGAAAAGTAGCCTTTGTCATTTTAAAAATTTTATTGAATCTGTTCCACCCACACTAGCACAAGAACAGTTGATTCGCGAAACACCCTTTTCTTGGGTCCTCGACCTCCCCACTAGTTTTTGTGTAAGACCTCAGGTTCAGAATATGTTTGATAATTGGGATGAAGAAGAACAGAGCTTTATATTCCATGGGAAAAAACTCAATTTCACAAAGGTTGATATATCACTTATTCTAGGGTTACCTGACCATGGAGAGATAGTCCAACTTGATTTGAATGAGACCTCCAGCTCACTGTACAAAGAGTATTTTCAAGATTCCAGTTGTTCTGCACGACATTTGAAGAAATTACTAATAAAGTCTACATCCAATGACAAGCTATACTGTTAGTTGTATATACTCTATTTTTTTGTACAGTTCTATTTTGTGGTACTGTTAGTTGTTCTGCACGACATTTGAAGAAACTACTAATAAAGTCTACATCCAATGACAAGCTGTACTGTTAGTTGTATATACTCTATTTTTTTGTACAGTTCTATTTTGTGGTACTAGCAGCATACTTGTCATTCCTGCCCTGTCACTAATTGATTGCGTAAATGATTTTGACAATCTACCAAAATATAATTGGTGCAATGTCGTGTACAATATCATGTCTCCTCAGTTGGAAGCCATTGGAAACGAGGTGACGTTGAGGCATAAACCACATGTAGGTGATTCAACCCAACCGGCCAAGGCTCCCTTGCTCAAGAGATTTCCAAATATTTTGACTGTAAGTTAGAGTATATATACCTGCTCATATTATTTGATGATGGATATTATTTACTGATTATAATCATGTTGCAGGTATGAGTTTCTGAACATATTAGTATTGCTGCTCCTGAACATCCTCATAGATTGCCAAGAATACTTCGATAGACTTGGCCTAAAGCCCATGTTGAGAGTATCAAGAGGATGATAGACCCTGTGACCACAAATTTAATTATTGTTGATTTAATTCCGTTTGATATAAAGCATGATTTGGTACCTGACTACTCTCCTCCGACTCAACCACTTGAGGTACACTGTGAGGTATTACAACAGGCACCAGAAGGAAGCCAGGCAGCACAAGGCTACAGACCTTACAAATGGAAGCTTGCAATCTATGTATAGAAAATCAAGAACAAATTGAGACCTTACAGCAACAATTAACTATAGCACTTAAAAGTTTGGAGGAAGGCAAAAGTGAGACGGCAACATCCATCAGTGGCAAGGATCAAATTATTGCTCAGAAAGAAACAATAATTGCGGAGGAGTCCCGGCTTAAATAAAAAGATGAAATCATTTTTGAAAAAGATAAAATAATTGTTGACAAAGATTCGCAGCTTAAAGAACAAGATGAGCAAAATCAAAAAAGGGTAGCGGTAAGAGAGACGATCATACTTCAGGCTAACCAAAGCATCATGAAGCTGCATAAACAATTGGAAAGCAAAGGGTCAGATGAATGTGAGCCACTTGGCAAAAAAAGGAAAATAACTCAAGTCAGACCAGACTATAAGGGGAAAGGCAAGGGCAAACAAGTTGTTCAGGATGAAGATGGCAAGCCTCCTGCCCCATCAATCTCAGATACTACAACGCAAACAACAAAATCTGCGATCTCCACCCAAACAAACATATCTGAACATCAAAAAGCTAAAGCAAAAGAATTTCAAAAGGTGAAAAGCAAAATTTTAAAGAATTCCAGGGCATTTTTTAAGAAGAATAAAGATGCAGAGATTGCTGAAACATTATTAAAGCTTAGTAAATTAAAGTGAGTTAGTTGTTATTGCGTTTGAAAAATTTTTTTAAACAATGATGATTATTGGCAATTATTAATAAAATTTAATCATTCACATTGTTATTAAGTTGATTATCTTATTTTCTTGTAGGTATGAGTTGAACCCAGTATGGTCCAATGAGACCTTTTCATTAGATATGCAATCATTTTTTACAATATTTGACTGGAATGACTACACCACCGGGGATTGCATAAATACATACTGGACAATTCTTATAAATAAAGCAAAAGCGTCTAACTCACCATACCACCCCTCCATATTCTGTGGGGTGGGGTTTGATGTAAGTCAATTATGCAATAGTTTTGTTATTTTTTTCTATGATTTAGTCCACTGACACTTCCTTTTTAATAAACATAGAAACTTTTTGAGGTGATTCACGCTCAGGCATTAGAACAAACTGATACAGATAAGCTAATTAGACATATCATCTGTCCTCTAAATAATGCAGATGATCATTGGCATCTAATGATTATTGTCCTCGAGCAAGGTAGTATCCATCATTATAATTCTCTCGGCGCCACAGAAGGGTACACTGTCAAATTTGAAAAAAACTATAAGTTTTCTATTTCATATATATACCTTTACTAATGCAATATAATTGTTACTAATGTAACATCTGTGTAGGTGGCGTTTTTCAAAAATTTGAACTGGTCATATTACAATATATGGAATAAAGGATTGCATTCCATAGCTGGGACAAAGTTTAATAAAATTGTTATAGAAGGACCCACCCAAAGCAGATCGTAAGATGATGTTTTTTTTGTTAAAAATAACAATTGATTTGATGGTTGGATTTATAAGATGACAACAATTTGAATATTGGGTTTTCAGGTTGGATTGTGTTTTTTTTTATTATGCGATATGCTGAAAGTCTGGTTTTTCAAAGATCTACAGATTTTAGCCAAAAGCAAAGAAAAATTATCGATTTTAGGTGAGATATAAAATAATGAGAGACAAGTTCTGGAAGCTAAAGCCGTAAATATTGTTTTTGTTGATACTATGATTATGTAAGTGTGATGACAAACATTGTATATTTATAATTATACAATCTATGTAATCCTTTTCAAATCAATGAAACATTGCTTTCGATCCTTGTTTTTGATTCATATATAATCTGTAATTGTTGTCGAACTTATCAGTAATATTGAACTTTGCTTTGCTGGAATCATTTGAATTTAGGACCATGGTGGGCCTGAAACAAAAGCATTTAAGGAAACCCACTCAGGGCCTGAAACAAAATAATTCAGTTGTATAATGCAAGTGTAATGACAAAAAATTATATATTTGTATTTATAATGTATGTAATCCTTTTGAAATCAATGGAGCATTGCTTTCGATTCTTATTTTTGTGTAATCTCTAATCTGTCATCTTGTCGATACTAACATTAATATTGAACCTTAATTATCCTCTACCCTTATTTGAATTCAGGCCCACGCTGGGTCTGAAATGAGATTATTTCAGGCTCACGCTGAGCCTGAATTAAGATTATTTCAGGCCAACGCTGGGCCTGAAATGGTATTATTTCAGGCCCAGCATAGGCCTGAAATAATCTCATTTCAGGCCCACGCTGGGCCTGAAACAATAATGCTCAGGCACATGCAGGGCCTGAAACATTAATCTCATATCAAATTGCAAATTATTTAATAAAATTATTTGCAATTAATTTATATAAATATACATGTTGTCAAATTTTTTTTAATATGAAACAAGAAGGAAAGTACATAAATAGACTTTACATACCACAATTTAAATACATGCACATCATTACCTCATATTTTAAGAATTTGGCACAGCATGAGGTTTGTATCATGGACCTATGATATTTTCATTTCTGAAAACTCACTACCAGTAGTTAGAGTTTAGCTAGGAGATGGTATTTTTGATCTCCAAACATTGTCCTAATGATTATCAATTACGTGTTAATACACTATTAGTTGACACAAAACAATGAATCAACAAAGCAAACAAACAGAGGGCCTCAAATGACAAATATTGACAAACCATAGGAATTCAGGACTTCAATACCTGAACTAACATTATTGTGGGTTTAAAAATCAAAGGACTTCACAACTTATCTTTTCTACTTACATAAAATTACACAAGAAGAAATGTATTATAATATTGAAATACTTCTTCAAGTCACAACATTAACAACAACTAGTTTTTTGACAATACTATGGCTGTACAATATACAAAATATATACATTCATTTCTCCTCCATACAAAATATACACTTCAATCAGAATATTGGGTCACTACATATACCAATTAACTCAAGACCTTGGGGCTGGTGGCATTCTACATGTCCTTTTATTATGACCAAGTTGTTTGCACCGGCTGCATTTTAGTTTTACCTTGCCATTGTGTCTGGACTCAATCTGTGACTTCTTTCGTCTACCAGGTTACACAAGGCTACGGGGACATAGAACTTTAATGTCGTTTACTCCAGTAGGTCAAAACTGCTTGCTTCTATAAGGGAAAATACGATCCATGTAAACACACTTCTAAGTTTCAGAATAAAAATAATGTTCACAATATGGGAGTGTATCCATGTTCCTGTGAATGATTACGGCAATAGCATGTGAGGAAGGAAGTCCTGAAATTTGAAACTCCCCACAATGACAAAACTTTTTTTCTAAATTAACAATGTATGAAGTGTCCCATGTTTCTACTTTCATTTCTGATTGAGAGTAAGGGTGAACCTTATAAGCTCTTGCTTTCTCTCTCCTTGAATCCATTTGTTTTGTAGCATAAGGTGTCAAAGCAACATGTCATTTGAAGACTTCCTCTCTACGATTATAGAACCATTGAGCAACTTTTCTTCTTGTATTATCAATTAACCTGTTTATGGGAAGCTCACGTGTAGACTTGAACAAAGCATTTAAGCTTTCTACATAATTCGTGGTAAGCATTCTGTACCTTCTCCCAGTAAAGTGTGCATTTGCCCACCTTTTAGGGTCAATGTTCTGAAGCCACTTATGGGCAACTGGATGTTTTTCATGCATTGTCTGCATTATCATATCATATTGGAGTGTTGTGTTAGCTCGTGCTGCTGCCCAAAACAAACCTACAGCAGCTCTACTTCCAGTATCAGTTATCATATTACAACACATGTGGTGTTAACAAAAGGCATGATATGCGTTTGTGTAGACTTTTCTAACTGCTGATATAATGCCCCGATGTCTATCTGGTATTATGGTCATTGAGTGATCATCAACAGCAAAGAACCTCTTTGTATGCTCCAAAAACCACTCCTATGCCGACCCACATTTAACTTCAGCTATTATGAAGGTAACTGGGAGAACATTGTCATTACCATCAATCGTCGTTGCAATTAACATTACTCCCGAATACTTTCCTCTTAGGTGTGTGACATCAATTTCGATCATTCTACGCAAATAAGACCTGAACACCCTTCTCCAAGCACCAAAAGCCCAAAAACACCGCTGGAACTGATTGTTACTATTCCTGCATAGTGCCACATACGTTTCAAGATCTCTAGCTCTTAACTCACACAGATATCGTGGAAAATCTCTGTAAGCCTCATTATAATCTCTAACAACCTTTTTCAATGTTTTCTCCCTAGCTATGTATGCTTTTCTGTATGATATGGTCACTCCAAATCTAGCTTTAATATCTGATATAATTATACTTGGTTTGTATTGTTCATTATAAAGAAATTGCTCTTTAACAACAGAAGCAACAAATGATGAAGAGCATGCATGATGATCAGCACTTTCCCTAACAGTTTCAGATTGGTGTTCCTTTATATATTTTGTAACACTGAACTCTACTTCCCCTTTGCTACTACTCTCCATGTACATGGTTGGTTGAAGCACACTGCTTTAACTCTATTTTTCGGGTGTCAACTGATTTATATCTCATATGCTTAACTATTACATGTTTGACAAGTGCATTCTTGAATTCTTCTCTAGATAAAAATATCTGCCCCACAAAAAATTCATGCTCCTCTCTTGCCTCTACCTCTCCAATTGGCTCAGCAAACAATCGAGAATTCAAAAATATAAGGATCTTCAGCTAATGGAAATTCCTCCTCTAAGTCACTGTATTGATCTGGGGGGAATTCATATTGCTTAATCTGCATATCATCGGCTTGGAATTCTAGTACACTTGTACTGGGTTCTAATTCATCTGCATTCCGGATTTCAATTCCTTCCTCCCTACTCCAGGTTGGCTCAAAGAATTCGACAACTCTTGTAGAAGAATTCAAACCCTCATTTTCTAGATTAGTTGCTTCTTCATTTAGATCAATTGTCAAATTTTTTGTAATTTCTGATCCATTCCCCGTGACAGCATTATCGTCAAGAGTATTCCATATCTCGGATAGAATTTCGTCAACATCATTATTATCACTGAAAAATAAATTACAATTACATTTTGCAAACTTTGAAAATCATAATCAAGGCTCTAGGAGGGCCTGAGGGCCTGAATCAATAGATTTCAGGCCCTCCCAGCCCCTCAAATCAAATGATATCAGCTCCTGGGAGGGCCTGAAATAAAAACATTTCAGACTCTGGGAGGACTTGAATTCCTTTTATCTCAGTGCCTGAAAACAACATATTTCAGTCCCTCTTAGGGCCTGAAATCTAATGATATCATGCACTCCCAGGGACTGTAATCCTTTAATTTCACGCCCTCCTAGGGTCTGATATGGTAAGATATCACCCCTAGGTCGAATTCAAGCATTTAGTTATCTTAAGTTTAACAAATTTCAGAGTGCCCTTATTATGTAATGCATATCACCCTTAGACTCCTCCAAACATAAAAATTGTAGAAAGAGTTGATAAGTATAAAACTAGGTCTGATACCATATCAAAGTTGACAATCATACGTACATTACTATTTGTATTTGTTACAAATCTGTTGCTTACTTTTTCTCCTTCAACACCTATCTTCCTCAGCTGTCTTTGTGATGAATTGAGTTGTGCAAGGTCGAAATGTATACGAACTCTCGTGATGATTCAACTTGTGCAAGATAGTAATATATATATAAGCTGACAAAATTTCGACTACTTGGTCATCCGAACCACAAAATATTATTTTACTGCTAAAGTGGTTCGGATGCCTCGAAAATGTGAAAAGCAAAAGGTATTTTGTGACGGGAGGGGTATATTAGGAAGTTCACTTAAAGGACTGCACCCTTTGGTAAAATAGAAACCATGGTATGCGAATTGGTAATTTCCAATTCTTAGGTACACCCTTTTGGTAAATCACCCTTTAATTTTTGTATGTGAATTTTCGTTCTTGGTGTCATGCATAAATGGGTAACACAAATAAATAATATATGGGAAATAAAAAATAGCGAGCCTTGTTCTGGGTAAAACAGATGCTTGCATATGCATCTTATTGCCAGCAGCTGAATCTTGAAACTCATATCTCTAATTACTTTGTATTGTTTAGGTTGGATATAGACAATGCTGCTAATGCCAGTTGCTTTTTCCATGGATAAAATTAGTTACTAATCCTTGGGATTGTGTATACAGATTGTTACTCTAATGGTGCAAAATTTTGGGGCTACAAACTAGTTAGTTCTGCCATTTAGCAATTGAGTTGATTTCCTATCCTTACTCCTATAAATTTCTTCGATCTATTTCAATGTAGTTTGATGTGCGTAGCAAACCTCGTAGTCCATGCTTTTTTTTTTTACCCAGCTACCTTGTCGCTCATCATAATATATTCTTTATTCTTCTTTTCAGATTGCCTCTGAGGGCGTCAAGCACAGTGTTTGAGGTTTCTTTAGCGGACCTTCAGAATGATGAGGACCAGGCGTACAGGAAGATTCGACTTCGCGCAGAGGATGTACAAGGAAAGAATGTCCTGACTAATTTTTAGGTATGCCTCTAACATCAAATTTTGACATCGTGCAGAGGATGAACTTCAAATTTTGACATGTTTGTATTGAGCTGATACAGATAGGATGGATGCTTAATTAGTTTAGTTGATTCAATCTTGTAGAACCTTGGTTTACTATTAATCTTCCTCGATCATCACTCAAGATCATTTAAACTAAACTAAATAAATACCCTTGTAAACAGGATGACAACTATATAGCAATGTAGAGGATGTTACACGTCTTTCATGGCCATAACTCAAACTGGCGTCCTTTGATGGGTCGTCTATGAAGGCTGATCTGTATCGAATTCCTTGGATCATGAGAACACGCAGCACAATGAGTTGGACACTGTGGTCTTCGGCGACGAGAAAGGAAGTCCCTTCAGATCCCGAGGCAGGAGGCGAGGGAGAGGACGGCGCAGCGCATGGAGGCGGCTGCGGCGTCGAAGACCGTCGACAATCTCCGCCCATGCAACGCCCAGACGGTGCCGAGGTACTGCGGCCAGCAGAACACCCATCAGTCTCTCCTTTTCGGGAGTGGAGAAAGGGCGGAATGGGCGCTCGCCTCGTCAGAACGCAGCCCAGCAATAAACGACGGCACTAGGGAGATAAAGCTGCAGTCGCTTTGAGAGGAGAATTATTACGCGCAATCGTACTACTACACCACGTCAATCACGAGCCCATTTTTGAGAACTGGTGTCCCAACGGACTAGTTCGGTTGGTAAGATATTTGACCGTTTATTTCGAAGGTCTCAGATTCAAGAGTCGTCAGTCATATATGGGATAAAAATCTGATCTGTTGGCTTAAATATTCTCGGCCCTAGGCGTCTTACCCGATCAGTAAATCATGATTTACCTCCTTCAGTCCTTCTGGATATTCATGGGATAGGGACCACGGAGCCACTAAGGTCCACCTTTTATTTCATTTTGAGAACTGAAGCAAACCTAAGATGGTAAATAGAGAATTATTATATGAGAAGGTTTCGATTTGTCCCTGTAATTCTTGTATATTTTTTTTTGTTTTTTTTTCATTGAATTAGTAAGCACGACGGTTCCAAACTTCTTTCTTTCTTTTTATTTTTTTAAAATAAATTAATCATATGATTTTTTTAATAAAATTGTATTATCTAATACAAATTTTGATAGACTTTTTTAAAACTGAACACTGAATAATCTTTTAAAAAACTTTCTAATTATTTCTTAAATATAAAAATTAAATGAATTATTTTCTAAAGTTGTAATAAAAAATAAAAATTAGGACAAAAATTGAAAGTGTGTCCATTTTTAAATGAATTGTCAAAAGGATGCTATATGCATCCCATTCTATATAAAATGACACAATTATCCTCTACTATAATTTATTTTCGTTATTGTACGTCTCTCACCTATATATTTTTTTTCAATTTTAAATTGATTTGTTATAGCAGAATAACTAAACAATCTCACAGTTGTAGCAGATATGATATCGTAGCTGATATAACTAAACAATCTCACAGTTGTAGCAGATACGGTTTCTTAGCTGTTGCAACATGGAAAAAAATTTTAAGATTAAAATTGTTTGGAACCTCCGAAAAAATTTAAATGATATTTTTTTTAGCTTGAAACCTGACTATTATGGCTTCCACTTTGTAACAAGGTATAGATATCTGAACGATCTTGGATTTTATATATCATGTGTATCGTAGTTCAATCTGAGTCAAAAGTTATGACCTCTCAAAATTTATTTTTTAACATTCCCATGGTAGTAGTTTCGAAATCATAGTTGTTATGACATGAATGCTAAACCATAAATTTCGAGATGTCGTAACTTTTTACTAGGGTTGAACTATGGGATATACATATTATGTATCTTGTAATTCAATCTGAATTAAAAGTTGTGATATCTTAAAATTTACTCAACATATAGGTTGCAGTAGAAACGAAATAGAAACTGCTACAATTGTACGACAACTTAGTTGTAGCAACTACGAAATTATAGTTGTTATAATTATAAGTTCAACTTTAAGATATCATAACTTTTGGCTCGGATTGAACAACGAGATGCACAATATATTAAATCGAATCTCGATATATTGTGAGTCTTGTGGTTTAATCCAAGTTAAAAGTTATATTCTTTCCAAGTTTAACCAGTATATATGTAATAGCAATTATGAAACCGTAATTATTATAACTTTGAGAGGTCATAACTTTTGATTCGGGTTGAATCACGAAATGCACAATATGTTTAATTGAAGATCTCTGAATGAACTTCGATTTGATATATTATGTATCTCATAGTTCAATTTGAGTTAAAAAGTCATAATCTTTCAAAGTTTAAGATTTAATATTTATATTAAAGTAGTTACAGTTTCGTATATGTTAAATTTGTGTAGCAACAAGCTATAACAGCTACAATTGCATGATATTTTAATTGTAGTAGCTACGAAATTATAGCTGCTATAATATGAATGTTAAACCTTAAATTTTGATGCATAATATATCAAATTGAAGATCATTCATATCTACCTACAATTTGTTATGGGGTGGAGTCGATAATGGTCAGGTTTTAGACTAAAAAAATATGGTTTAGATTCTGAATAATTTTAGTCTAAATTTTTGTTCTCCATATAATAACTGCTACGGTTAAGTAGTTGTTATAATTATGTAACATTAACAGTAAGTAGCCATTATAATTGTGTAGTAACTTTTAATTTATCACTGTTATAATGCGTCGATTTGTCAGAAAATTAGGAAAAAAGATAATAATAATAAAAAAAATATTATTTTATAATAGAAAATAATTATGCCATTTTAATAAATTAATATAAGATAATATAAGACGTCTTTTTAATGTTCATCTAAAAATAATGATGAGATAATTTTAAATAGTTTTAAATATAATCAATTTTTTTGTACTGTGTTATTCATCTCATTAAAGACAATTTAATGGCACCACGTGGTCATTTTTTATTTTTTTGTTTATAAATTTAATTATTGTAACTTTTATTTTAATTTATTTTTATATGCATGAAGACGTTGTAAACCAAATTAAAATTTACATGTGTAAACACAAGAGGTGTTATGCAAAAAATGCAACTATTGCAAATTGATTTATAAATTAACTTATTGTGAAAATTTAAACACAACGATAGATTTTATGATGACTTTGATAATAAAAAATATTTTTAAATTAATGCTAAGTTAGTTGATTTTTAAATAACTTGCTCATTATAAATGAACATTGTGGTTGAGATATAATGATAGTTGATAGAAAGTTGAGACAATTCGATTTTTTAGTCGGTTAGTAAAAGTTTAAAAAATCGGTTAGTAAAAGTTTAATTAAATCAAATTCAGCGATTGAGTTTGATTATTTCAATATTTTATTAAAAAAATTAATTATTTTGGGTCGCTTTTTATTTTAAAACTTTTAAATTGACTAAACTGTATAAATCAAATAAGTCATATTTTAAATTCTTAAACCGGAAAATTATAAGTTTATAATTCTGAATTAACAAATAGAAAATTAAAAATAGAATAGAAATATATCATTGTTGAAAAATATAATTAATGCAAATGAAAATTAAATTAATTAATATTTTATCATTTCGATTTATTAAAGTTTTATTGAAAAATTTGATGGATACGGTTAAATAAAAAAATTTAATTTATTAAATTTTTATTAGATCAATTTCAATTTTAAACCGGTTAATTCGCGTAGGGATCCTCTGGTTCCAAAATCCCTGGTCTATCCCTGGTCCACACTAAAATTGCGGCCGGATCGTAATTGCGATCCGGCCGCAATTTGTTTCGATCCCCTCTAGGGTTCATTGTACCTCTCATGTTATAATTTGGGTTCGGGCGGATGGCCGAAGGCTACCCGACGGCCTAAACCCTAATTCGAATTTAGGATTTAGGGTTTAGGCCGTCGGGTGGCCTCCGGCCACCCACCCGAACTCAAATTATAACCTGAGGGGCACGGTGACCCCTAGAGGGGATCGAAACAAATTGCGATCGGATCGCAATCACGATCCGACCGCAATTTTAGTGTGGACCAGGGATGAACCAGAGATTTTGGGACTAAAAGATCCCTGCCTGGTTAATTCACCCTAATTGCCTTAATACAAAAGAACACCATTTTTTTGGCATTTCTTTGACAATTTACCTATTAATTTATGGCTTTACTCTTTATTTATAATTATACCAATAAATATCTAAGATTTTGATTAATATAATTACATTTTAAATATTTATAAAGATAGACAATACGTAGAATATAAATTTTTAAGATTGTTTTTTGAGATAAGTTTCTTTGTAGCCTTTACAATTTTATACCAATTATCATTTCTTATACTAATTTGTACAATTTATTTTATGTTTTTTTTGCTTCCTAACAAATAGATTTAAAAATCTTCATAAATGTAAACATGCCAATGCTCAATTAACATGAATTAACATGCACAATCCATCAATCATGAGATAATTGCTTTTTATAAAATGTTTTTTTTTTAAATTTATATATGCATTTTAGAGTCTGTATTTTTTTTACATTAATCTTTTTTAGAATAATATGTTTTTAAATTATAAAAATCTCGTTTTTTAAACTTGTACAGCCTCTAATATTCTAAAGAGCTATTTTTTTATCGACAATAATAACCCAACTTTATGCCACTTAAGTGAATAGGCGGTATAAATCCATCAATACAATTGAATTTTATTTTTATTATATTATTATATATACTTAAATAAATTTTACTTTTATATTTTTATTAATTACATTTTTTATCTTCCTATTTTTTTATTTAATATATATAGTTATCATAATTTCATATCATATAATCAGGAATAGTTCCATAAATTTTATCAGGATGGGGCAAAGAATCATATATCATAAATACGTATATAAAAAAATTATTTACATACAAAAATTAAATATAATAACGAATTGAGTTGGTCCAGAACTTCAAAATGACTCTTCGCCTGGTTGTAGGGTGACTTACCAGAAGATCCGACTACGCTCCGGTTCGGATCTTCTGGTCCACAACCCCTGGTCCATCCCTGGACCACTTCTGAGTTATAAAAGCCCGCTCACGTGCGCAGCACGTGAGCTCAGCGAACCCAAGCCCCCGAAGCAAGCCCTCACGCGAAATTAATCCAGCGAAAATTTTCTTCTCTCTCGCGACTCCCTCCGACTCCCTCCGCAGCGAACCCTAACCCCCGACGCGAGAGAGTCCCCGACGCCCGCACCGCCCCTGACGCCTCCCACCGCGCGGACGTGCTGCCTCCCCCGACCACATCTCGCGCGCAGCGGCTCCATCGTCCCCGACGACCTCGCCTCTCGCCGACGCGAGAGAGTTCCTTGCTGCTTGCTGCGTGTTGCCCCGACGCCTCCCATCGCGCGGAAGTGCTGCCTAACCCGACTGAGAGTCCCCCTCTGGCTCTCGCGCGCGTCGCATCCAGCGTCCCCGACTGGTCGGCGACCTCGACTCACGCCGGCGCTCAAGCCCTCTCGCGCAGCTTTGTCCCCGACGCAAGCGTCGCCTCCAGCGTCGACTCAAAGCTAGGTTTGTCTTCTCGCACTATTGCTAATGTCTTCACCAGCATTGATGGACTGGAGTGAATGATAGTCCTTGTTGTATGATAAATTGAGTTTTATTGGTTGTGAATTTCAATGAATTTCATAGCTATAAATATTTAGATGCTAATAATGCATATTCAAAAGCAATTACAAAGGTAAGAATCTATCTGCAACATCAGAAAGGAAATAGGTATACTCACACCATGACAAAGTGATGGAGATGATGTGAGATTGTGTATATGCTAGCATGCGTTTGTTCTCATGAAGTTTACCTTCTGCCATGCACTTTATCTGCACTCATGAAGTTTACCTTCTGCCATGCACTTCCACTGTTTGTAGCATTGATCAAAGAAGAACCTTGTGTTGATTCCTTCCTCATTTTTACATTCATCGTCCACTGTTTGAATGGCTAGTATATGTGAATGACTTTTATATCTTATGAATGACTCTTGTATGTGATACTATATATATTAAGTACTTACTACTTATTTGAGTAGCTCTTTATACTAATATAATGGATCATTGAACCTACGAGTCTTGTAAGTCAGTCACTCTACTCCCGGGATGAGCAAAGATCTTCTCTTTTTTTCGGCTTATTGTTTGATCCTTAGCCTTGTTCACTGTTTGTAGGTAGTATTGATTAATTTTTTACACGACCTGTTTCAATTCTATAGTTTTTGTTGAACTCTTATTTTAGTTTATGGTTGAGTATGTACTTAATAATTGTTTACTGTTATGTTATAGGTGAATCAACCATCTCATTGTGGTTCTTTTCCAACGGCCAACATGGAATAATGCTGATGTATGGTGGCAAGCTTTGGTGGAGGTTTTGGTGTGCAAATGTTGTTATGTTTTGTCTTTGTTTATGTTATGTTTTGTCTATGATTGCTGTTGTCTGTGTAGGTTTGGGGTTCTGAAAAAATTATTTCAGCTTTGTTGAGCTTGAATCCATGTTTGCTCTTCTCAATGCAGGGGATGCTAAGAACACTTTAACCGAGTTACTTCAGTCATCAAGCACAGAGGTAAATATTCATGCTACAATTTCATAACAATAGAATCCTTACTATTGATTAGATAACATCGTAACAAGGACAGTGATATGTTTGAGATGTGTTTATGTTTGCAATTCCTCTTCCTGGCATTTATTTAGATTCTTCTTTAAGCCACATACTTGGCTATTATCTTCCTTCTACATTTATGAAGAATGTTATTTGATTGAATTTGTAATAATTTGCAAGAGATGGACACTTCAGCTATAAATTCAGTTGTATAATATTTCTTTTTGAAAAAAAAGATTCTCAAAAATGTCTATATGATGTTCGGTCTTAGGAAGTGATATCATTTTGTAATACTAGGGTATTAATCTATGAATAACTACTGTCATCGAGAAAAGAGTTACTTATCAGAGAGATCTGTCTCTCTAACTTCTATAATAAGGCTATACAATTTTTCTCTAGTCAATGAAGCCTATTGGCAACCAGTTTTGAGAAAAGAAAGAACAACATTTAATCAGTTTATCATTTGCAGCTTGGTGGTGGATATCTATTTGGGTTGCCAATAGGCTTTCTTGCTGATTCAGTTGGAGCAACAATTGGTTCTGTATCAGCATTTTGCTTGGTAGAGCTGTAAGTTTCTTGAGTTGCTTTTGAGATGTGAAGAAGTAATTTTACTTTGTATTTAGCGAGAAAATAATTGGAGGTTTCAATACTATACTGGTTGATTCCTATTGTTTCACTTCAAAAGTATCATTTTATTTTCATTTGGTTCTATTTTCTAACATAATATTTTGTTTATTTAAAGACATTTTGGAAAATTACGACGGATCTCCTTATCTTCAACGTGATTCAAATAACTTCTCAGACTCCCCAAGAAGGGAATTCAAAGGTTACCGTCTTGTCTTTTCTGTTGCACATTTTGCAATTTTTCACCCTTAGTTATCTTGTTTAACCTTCAATTTTTTTACATTTTATTACTCAGAAGAAGACATCAAGAAACTAGACATCATTTCCGAAGCAGTCAGCTATCAGGATTTTGGAAGCGACTGACTAACTTCTGATCTGTTACTGCTAGGTATATTCTTATGTTTTTGGGAAACACACAAGGAATAAGACCCTCCCTTGATTTTCATTAATAGTAGAGAATCTCAATAGTCCTAACAATAAAAAGAAAAGAGCTTATCATATTATTATAATCTTGATTAGCCTTATTGTTTAGCCCCGAATAAGCATGTCTTCTGTTAAGCTAGAAAATCTACTACCACTAGCATCAGTTTTACAAGATTCACTTCGAATATATCTTGTCAAGTAACATAGTGCAACTTGTGTGCAGGTTGACCAGGCATCTGTACATATACTGGATTGATTAGTTGCTTGTTCGTCTGATTTCGCCATGTTTAACTCACGTGTTTGAAAGGACCAATGACTTGTGTTTTAATAAATAGGAAAGTGGCGTGACACTTTGTGTTCTTAAGATCTGGAGTATCGTCTTCTTAGTGCCACTAAGTGAATGTAAATTTATCACTTTAGTTCTTATCTTGTTGCGATTGTACAAACAAAAAAGAAAACAAGTAAAATTCGTTTAAACTGTGTTACTTTGTAACAAACTTATCAACATCTCAGAGATGCAAGTGATGAAAATTAATGTGTGCTCATTAAAAAGAATGACTTTAGTTGTTTGCTTATCTATCGAATTCATCTTGTGTCTTGTACTCTTTCACAAGAAGTCCCTTGTGTGGTTCAATCTATATGATAATATGATAATGCTATAAATCCTCTTGCATATCGAAAAGATGTTAAATAAATAAATAAATAAAGTGATAAAACCTTTTCATCTGCTGACACTCAAATTTTGTTCCTTTTAAATTACACTGTTTTGTTTTGTGAACAAATAAAGCTCAATTCGATAAGCAGCTCGGGAGGTAAATGAATTATTTAAAAAAATTAACCATGCATGCGTGTTTTAGTCCTTTTCATTCATTCTCCTTAAATTTATTTTTCATCCAAAATTACAAAGATTAACATCAAATTAAGCTTTAAACAAGGGGCAAAATTTAGCTCAAAAGATATAACAACTATAATAAACAATGAATTATAGCAACTATCTGCTAAGACAATCCATGACCGAAAAATTTGGTGGCACTGGATTTATACAATGAAAGGAAGAAGAGAAGTTAATTTAATTTTCTCCGTCAACATTTGAAGAGTCGATCTTGATCATAAGAGGCTGGTTTAGGTCCGAGCAAGGACGGTAACAAAGGCGGCGATGACGGCGCAGTGAGTATGTTCTCTGCCTCTGAGTTCTCAGCTAAAGCTCTTTGTAGAGCTGCCTTGGCTTCTCTTGTCACACAAACCATAAGCACAGCTGAAGAGACAAAATCCGGCTATATCCTAAGGTAAGATTCGAATAGTCAAAGAACAGTTGATGCTATTGCTTACCGGATATCAATAATCCTACTATCATCCATGCCTGCATCCATACCAAACAACAAAATTCAGATTAACTCGTGACAAAAAATGGGACGAGAATTAACACATGACGATCGCGATAAACATACCCATCGAGCAATTGAAACCTCACTCCATCCATGTGTAACCTCAGCTAGTTCCTTCAAAGTGGTTCTGACATACACCAGAGCAAGAGTAAATGGCTACAAATCAAGTAGAGAAGAAGAAAATCGTAGAGAAGAGTAAATGGCTACAAATCATGTGTACTATCTTTTATTTGTTTCTAGATCATCAGTCATAAAACGTCCCTTCAACTAGTTTATAACTTAAAGGAAAAGCTTGGAGAGCTTGAATAAAACCTTAAATCCAGATTTCTCAATTGCAATCGCAACAGCTTGAATGTCAGGATAGTCATTCATTTTGGAGATGACATAGGGCCTTCCTAACTGCAAAATGATCACGACAAACATGTTATGTTATAACAATGCATTATAGGAATATAAGAAGCATCAAAATTTAAATCAAACTTTAAGATCTATAAACTTTGTTCCACTATGTGGAGCAGGCATAGTAATTTAGTAACGTAGACTAAGTAATATATTGCCCGAAAAGTAACCATCCCTCACATGGCAGACTTTGTTGTAATTCGGCAAGATACACTTAGGAAGATCAAATACTCATTGAATATTATCAGATTTTAGTCACTGAGGATTGCGCTAGTCTGGTAATATAAACCAAAAGGGAAAAAAAGTTGAAGAAAAATCAAGAAGATGCTAATGCTATATACTAGGCACTTACAGCACAACATGTCCCCCCTATAGACCAAGATTATGGTTTATCCAAACCAAGAACTCCTTCAGTATCTGGAAGCATAATTAAATACAGACGTCAGTGGATTGAAGAGATGGTCTAATGTAAAATATAACACTGTGATTTTCAAAATGTCATGATATGCAAAGAAATTCAGCACTATTGTTATGCCTGTACTGAGATGAAATAATATTTTAAGTTCTTAGTCAAGTATCATCATGTTGGTTTGCTTGTGTTTCAGCATAAGAGAAAACGTATCTACAATAGGATTTCAGCATCCATGCTGGGGATATAATGTGATCGAGAATGAGATTTTAAAAAACTTCATCTTCTAATTAAAATGTTCTATCAACACCAATAAATTCATCTTCCAGTCCTTCCTATCTTTGATGCACCACAGTTGAGTTCAATATATGTAAGCACCTTTAGAAAATCAAATCTCGGCCTTGTTGAGGTATAACATAATAGAATTTAATTTAGACAACAAATGAAAAAGGATTTTAGTTATCAATCCTTCAAAGAGAAAAATCACAATAGCGGAGCCGGGCAATATGTTCGAGCACAGAGCATTCAAATCATTAATATTGGAGAGGTAACGATAAAAAAAAAGGTTACCTTTTCGACTGGGAGCGTGAACAAGGCGGCGGCGGAAGCAACGACCTTCCAGGGAAGCGGCGGCGTCGCCGCGCGAGAGGAGGTCGGCGAGAGTCAGATGAGAGGGGTTAGGGGGATGGAGCCGGCGCGCGCGAGATGTGGTCGGGGGAGGCAGCACGTCCGCGCGGTGGGAGGCGTCGGGGGCGGTGGGGGCGTCGGGGACTCTCTCGCATCGGGGGGTTAGGGTTTTGACTTCTTTCGGCGCTTGTTTGCTCGGCGACGGAGGGAGTCGCGAGAGAGAGAAAATTTTCGCTGGATTAATTTCGCGTGAGAGGGAGCCGAGGAATGGGTTCGCTGAGCTCACGTGCTGCGCACGTGAGTGGGCTTTTATAACTCAAAAGTGGTCCAGGGATGGACCAGGGGTTGCGGACCAGAAGATCCGAGCCGTGACAAACCATGTCTTCCTGCAGCATCAACCCTCCATTCAAAATATTCTAAATGATGTTGCAAGGCATTGACTATGTTAAGGAATAACCTTCTATGCATCTGAAATCATCGTCAAAATACTTCATTGGGATATACCGGCTGATCAGAGAAGTAATCATTAAAGAGGCGATCATATCCAGCTTCACAATTTCAATTTAAATACCTTCTATGAGTTGTGATGGAAGAACTTTGAGTTGTTAGAACTTTCATTTCTTCATGCTCAAGTAGCATCAACATCATTTGATCCAAGTCATCATCTGAATCTGTTAAAAAATTTCTCCAATAATCATGGAGAATAGAACACCTAGAGTGATAGGGATCATGAGATATTTGAAATAAAAAAATACTATCAATGTGGTTAGGGAAGACAATGTTAGCAGAATGGAAGATTCTAACTTCTATACATAAATATATAGAAGCATTTGTAACCACTAGTTTTATAACGATTAGTTTTATAACGGCTAGTTTGTAATGGCTATTTCCATATCGACTAATTTATAACGGCAATTTTTAAATCGGTTACCTTTATTATGCCTACTTTTATAATGGCCAATTTTATAACGGTTAGTTTGTAACGATTATTTTTAAACCGGCTCTTTAATTGATGATAAATATCTTAAAACTCATCCAATATTTATTTTTTCAATTGCTCATATCCAAATTATTTCTCCTCATTTTAGGAAACTCATTTCAATACAAATAGCATTAATATAGATAAAAATGAATTATATAGATTGACATACAAAAATAATAATTTTTATAAAGATAATCTTAAAAACATCTCCTACATACCATATGTCTTTTTAATATTTTCACAAAATTTAGAATGTAACTTAAGTTGATCTTCTGTCATCCCACTAGTATCCTTTATAAAGATTTCATACTTTTTCATTGTCATCTCATGCTTTTATTGTTCAATCCGCTCCCTTTGTAATTCTTCTATTTTTTTTTGCCACCTATTCTTGAATTTCATATCATCAATGTATCTAGTTTTGGATTTGTCCTTCCTTTTCGCTGCCTTTTGCCTCATTGGACGAGTATAAACTTCACAATCATCTAAGTCAATAGGAGTATTCGGATTGGATGAGGATGTGTGCCCCCCTGATTATGAGGTTTTAGATTGTTTGTTAGCACGATGACCGACCTTTTGTGTAGAATATTTCTTGCAATCTCTGAAAACTCACCAAATATGTTTATAATTGAAGGACTTGTTATAATGATTTTCCTGCCACATTTTATGTGCTCTCATGAGCACATCCTTATCGCTCCACTCGCTTTCACAATATGTATAAAAGTTATTATATATGGCAGTAAATTCATTCACCATTGGATGAAGCTTATAGAAATGTAATTTTACCTTTACTGTAGGTCACTCCACAAATCCAACAGGTCGATACTTGTAGAAATCTGCAATTCGTTTTCAGAAAATTTAGTCCTTTTGATAATTACCGATGATTGGATCGGTGCTAATATTGATCCATGTCTTTACAAGGTGTATCTCTTCGTCCATTGACCATTTGGCTCATTTGGAGTCACACACACCAAAACTCGCTTCATTGCAACTCCGGAACCTCAGATGGTGGTATTGATTCCTTGTCGAAGTTGGATATATCTATGCTAGCCCTCCTTGATTTGTCCGAGAGCACAAATGATGGTTGTGGAGAAGAATTCACATAAGAAGGGGGTGACATTACAAATTGACTTGCTATAGACTGCCAATATTCGGGAGGGGTACATATAAAATGGAGATTGAGGGGCATTACTCGAAGAAGTCGATAAGTTTGGAGAACTTTGAAAATTTGGAGGAAATTGTTGAATGTATGGAACATTTGGAAAATTTCTAGGGTAGTGTATAGAAGAGAAAAATTGAAAATATTGACCATTAGGATGATTGTGTAAACTTTGTGAAATATTTCTAGAATTGAAAAAATGTCTAAAAGATCCACTATAATTTGGATCTATTTTGGAAGAGAAAAATGATGAAATGGATTAGAAAATATGAGAATATAATGATTTTGTTAAATACCAAAATTTGAGAGTTAAAGTGCATAAAAAATGAAACTTAAGGGCTTGGTTGAGAATAGCTAAAGTTAGAGGGTCTTTTTGCAAAATGTTCCCCCATCCCTATTTCTCTTCTCCTCTTTGATGCCGCAAATTGCCGGTCTCTCCCTCTCATTGCATAGAGGAACCACAACATTCCACCTCGCGATCACGATTATGCCATGAGCCTTCCTCAGATTGTCATGAGCCACCTCGCAATCACGCCGTGAGTTGACGCTGCGAGTATAGGGGAGCGTCGCCGGCTCTCTCTTGTGTGCTGTTGGATCTCCATAGCTACCGCCCAATCCATCCTCTTCGCCAGGTTCATCGTCGACACTGATCTGTGCCCTAGTTTCCTATCCAGGCATGCCCCTTGACGCTCCACCTCGGATTAAGCTACTAACGACGCTTCCCCTACTTCGATCGTGACCTCCTGGTTTCTTCTCCCTTGGACTATTGGCTTTTTGTTGCTCACTACCGTGTTTGATTGTGAGCCATCGCCGAAGTATTTGCGGTCCACTGCCAGAGGAAGAGGAGGTAAGTTCAAATGTTAATTTAGGTTTGGTTTGTGAGCTTGAATCTGGGATTGGTTGCTGTTCATCTAGGTCTGAGTTGGTTTGGATATGTTCTTTTCTAAATCTGCTTTGTTTGATATTGAAGATGGTTATATTTTGAAGATCTTGTTTCTGTTTGGATGGTTGGCTGTGGATTTTTGTTAGAGGTATTAGGACTGGTAGGAGAGCTAGAGGGGGGAGGGTAATTAGCTCCGATTTGCTTATTGATGATTTATCACTGTGGAAGACTCCAAGCAATGCTAACACTCAAGGATTTACTTGGTATCCATCTCCTTGAGGTGACTAATTCAAGGATCTGCTCTCCTCACTCTCTCAAACACTATGAAATACTCCTTCGTAAAAGTGGAGAAACCTCGTACAAGCTCTCAAGAAGATACAACAGGAATATAAGCAAGTACAAGGAAAAATGTACAAGATTTACTACAATGAGCTCTCTTTGTTTTTATTGCTTTCTTTTAGCTTGGAATCGCCTCTAGAACCTTAGACATGTAGCAGAACTATGCTCCAAGACTTTCCTTGAAATGGCGATGAAGAAGGAGGAAGAGCGTGCGAAGAATGCCGAAGAAGTGCGCTTCAAATTTGCGTGAAAATCCTATATACTTGGGACCTAAGGTTCCCTTAATCGATTAAGACGATCTTAATCGATTGCTGAATCAATTCAGCACCACTCTGTACCTCATGAAATTTCACTGTAATCGATTGACCAATCGATTACCATCCTCCTTAATCGATTGCTCAATCGATTAAGAGGAGGCTGAATCGATTCAGCCTACTTCTGTTCTCGCAACCCAACTCTCTCAATCAATTACCTAATTGATTCACTCCTTCCTTAATCGATCACCCAATCAATTAATAAGACTTCTGTTCGCGAGAAACCAACGCCAATCAATTACTTAATCGATTGACCCTAACTCTAACTTATGTGCATAAGTCTAGGGTTCCCTTGCCTAAAGCCAATTAACTGTGACCTATTAGGACTTCCTCACCAAGTATTCGATCAAACCTTAGACCAACTTCGATTTTCCCTTGCCTAGTTCCCAACTAGGACTTAGCCTAGTTCCCAACCAGGTTTACCTAACCCTCAAGTTAGGTCTAGTCTCTCGGTAGACTTCCACCTTGCCAAAGTGTGATTTTCCCGATCCACCTGAACTTCACCTAGTCCCACTAGGTGTGTCTAGTCCCACTAGGACTTTTCTCGTGCCAGCGTGTGATCTCCCCGATCCACCTGGACTTCACCTAGTCTCACTAGGTGTGCCTAGTCCCACTAGGATTTTTTCCGTGACAGCATGCGATCTTCCCGATCCACCTGGACTTCACCTAGTCTCACTATGTGTGCCTAGTCCCACTAGGACTTTTCTCGTGCCAACGTGTGATCTCCCCGATCCACCTGGACTTCAT